>OZ025243.1:76468256-76580756 GCA_964019155.1 Osedax fenrisi
TTGAGGGTTAAAGGTTATATTTGAAATACGAGTTAATAGTATATATATAATTTTTTGTATAGATAAATATCTATTTGTGGGTTAATTGGTTTAATTGGTTTAGTTTTGTCCTGTTTGGTTTTTTTAGCTGCATTACATCCCGAAGTGAGCCTATACAAATTTATTTCGCATTTAAAATTTAACCTTTAACCCTGAACTCGTCCTTTTTGATCGTAACCCACTATGACTATAAGTGAACAAGCTATACCTATATCATCATCACCACCGGGTATCATAAGCTAACCTAACCTAACATTTACATCGCCGCCGCAGTTGGACGAGGTCAAGGATCAATTCCTCGAGAACGAGATCACCGAATATCAGGAGATGCGACGCGAACTAGACTCTACAGCTAAGAACTGTCGCATCCTACAGGTACATGCCCCCCCACCCCGCCCACCGGTAATGATTCGTTATGTCATCGATGTAGCTAGTACGTAATCAGTGAAAATAATAAAATAATTATTTCTGAATATATTTAAAAATATTTATATTTTAATATGCATATATATATATATATATATATATATAGATAATCTTATACGAATCTGAAATAAATAATAATGTATCAAAAGCATTAATAAATTTGTATATCATCATATATATATATATATAATTTTGATCTATTTAATACCTGACAATTAAGAGTATTTACCCCGATAGAAATGTTGAATAAATCGCTAATTTCGCATCTATTTATGTTTTGTTTAATATAATCTATTTATAATACAGTAGTGATATTTTATATATTAAGTATCTAAATAAACAATCGATAACGACATCGTATTGCGTGTTATTCTAGTTCAAGTTACGGAAAGCCGAGAAGAGGATCGAACACTCTGAGATGCAATGTTCCCACTATCAACAAGTTCAGCATCGCATTACAATCTCTTACGAAACCCTATTACATATTACATAATACATTACATCACACGTTACATCACATTACAACGTATTACAGCGCATTACATCATACACAGCATATCGCTAAACTTCAAACTGTATATCGTGATTTAAAATAAGTATAATAAATAAAATGAATCATGTTAATGTAGGTTTAGTAAGATTGAGGTCTCCTAACTTATAAAGCTGTTTAATACACGTTCAGTATACCTCCTTGGATCAGTCTATTAACTGATTTCTTTCATACTTATAATATACTTTATGTATATATTATATGTTAGATATGATAATGATGATGATGATATTAGGTTTATTATGCACTAAAATAGTGTCATGTAGACCCCTTCGCCTGTGCGGAAAAATAATAATAAAATAATAGTAATATGATAACAATTTAATAATAATATATAGTGAATATACCACGGACAAAAATAATAAGTGATATAGAGGACTATTATATACTTATATAATATATACCCATTTATAGGTGGTATTGAATCAATAAAGCTCATAGCTTTCACTGATCCTCCTTAGACTTGGTCTATAAACTGATTTCACATATATATATATATATATAATTTTAACCTTTACAATTTAGAATGATTAAATACGACCTTATGTATTTAGTATTCGTATCATAACAGTATCGCTTCCCTGTTATTATTGTACCAAGATCAAGAATTCGTTCACAATCTCATATCCTGTTATAATCGTTGTAGAAAATAGCGACCTACGAAAGTCACGTCGACACAGTCGGAGAGGACACCATGATAACCTTGATGCTTAAGGACGACCTTCAAGCGAGTAAACAAACCGCCCAACGTCTGCTACAAGAATTACAGGTTATGGCTTGGATATTATTACAATATATATATATATATACACTATATATATATAGTATATAGTATATACACTATATAATGACTATACTTCTAATAACTATGCGTCATTTATAGTATATGTGTGTATGTATATATAGTCTATATACTATGTATAGTGTATATATAGTATATATACTATATATATAGTATATACACTATATATACACTATATATACATACACACATACACATATATGACGCATATAATATAGTTATTTAAAAAATTCAATTCTATAGAAAATAATGTATTATTTTAAACATATCAGCAATATAACTATTATATATATATATATCCTTGTATAATATGTGTTTTATTAGCATATCAGATATAGAATATGTATACGTGTACAATTATCAGAAGTGAGATCTTCTCAAGCGGACTATTACCCTTAAGGGGATACGGTAGTTTGTAATTTTCGTTTTTTGATTTTTTTTATAAAATTTATTTTGTGCTAATACTTATAAATAATATATTATTTATTTAAATATGAATTTTTATGGCTGAAAGATTCATATAAACATGTTAAAAGTTGTCTTTTATGAAGGTATGTAAAAAATAAATATATAAAATATTAATTATATGTAATGTAATGTAATGTAATGTATTAATTATATGTATATACTATATATATATATATATATATATATATATATATATATATATATATGTATATACTATATATATATATATATATATATATATATATATATATATATGCTGAATATATATATACATCTAAAATATCATATGTATGTATTATATAAGTATATATCCAATACAATAAATATCTATTTTCATACAAAATTAAGAAATATTATTGGTAATCTTTGAATGTGTTTTTCTCAGTATAAATATTTTCGCCAATTACTGTTATATAAGTCAATGTTTAGGGATCGTTGTTTTAGCTACACTCCTAATTTTTACTACATATTATAGATAATATATATATCTAAAATTTAATCACATAATATTTAAAAAATATTTATTATTAAATTTTATATGGTACATTTTGTAAATTTTTTACACTAACATACCGGAAAAAATCGGTAATGACGTTCAACCATGAATTACTCGACGAATATATATCATATTCAAAATATTCTGTGATTGAAACAGAGATATTATTCTAATTAATATAAATATATAAAAATTATTAAAATCGGTAATATATTCAATGAAGGCCGCTATTTTTAATATTATAAAACATCCTATCTAATTGCATGTAAACGCCGAAATTGCGGGCGTTCTATGGTATCCCCTTAATCACAGATTTTGAGGGGGGTAGACTGCTATTTGTATAAATGCGCAATGTAATTTAAAACCCAAACCCAAACCCCCCTCAAAGTATGTGCCCTTAATACCTTACAATAACGCGCCGCTCTATTTACAAAGATGGTAGAAGCGACATCTCACGCAGACGATTACCCTTAATACCCTAACAATAACAATTCACAAAGATGGTAGAAGAGAGGAGAACTCAGTACGAGGAAGAGCTGGACAGGGTGAACGACATGCTGACGGAGTCTGAGAATCGCAGACAGGCGCTCTTTAAGGAGATCGATAACCTTCAGAACGAGGTGACGATCTGTCTCGTAGCGCAAGCTATTTAGAGACCATAGTATATTTACGTTCTGGCAATGACAACAGAAAATATATATATATTATTTTGAAGCCCTTTAGAAGAAAATATTATATAGATATCATACAGTACAGATACCATATAGTACATACTATATACTAATAATGAAGGCTATATATTGATTGCGTATAAAATTGAATATATATACACAAATATAAATCAAATATGCCTACATTTTAAATTTAGGTATTTGTAAACCATCATTTTTATTGTCATTTATTATTTATCATTACATTATAGTTTCATGTCATTTTGTGTGTCAACACTTTATAAACTATATATATATATATATATATCTATATTTAAACAATAGTACTGTATTATAATCGTAATATTGTTATTGCATAATATTTGATTAACATATGTCGTACATATAATCCTAGTTAATTCATGTATTTGTTTGAATATTACTTTAATGTGATATTCAATTCTAAATAATGTTTAGGTATTTTATAAATATTATTTATAAATTAATCAATTTACAAAAACAGCGAGGACGTTATTATTCCTCTGAGTTATAATACTACTTTATGATATGGACTTCAAACACATTCAATAGATGTTTTTAATATACAATTAATAGTATTTATTATTAAATTTATTATAAAGATCACGAATAATAATTACTATTTTTACCGAAGGTCAAATTAATATATATATATATATATATATAATAAGAATTATAAAAACTAATAATTTGTTTATTTTCATATATTTGTGTTATAATAGAAATAATCATATTTATGTGATTTATAAGGTTTTATACGCGTATCTCTTACTCTGATTCAGTGACTGCGCTCCCTATACCTAAACAATGCATCCTCTCTCACAGAATGAAGTGCTGAGGAGTAACTCCATCTCCGATGTTGACAGCATCTCTATCTGTAGTAAAACTGTAAGTATTACGTAATGACGTTGTGATATGTAGGCCGATGTTCGCACAATAATCTACTGCATCGATGATCGATAGTGATTTGTTTCATTATCGTATTTTAGTGTTACCAAAACGTTCATCTTTTATATTTGTTTAAATAAATCATCAACAAAAATACTTAGTTAATGATTACGTTAACAATACATTGCATAATAACCAGAGTCGGGTATTTATTTAGATAATTTATAATTAAACATCTAAACTAATTACGTATTTAGATTTAATTTAATATATTCACATATGAAGAATCAAATACATATACACATAGTTTAATAAACTCACAAGTATCATACACATATATATATATATATATATATATATACATACATATATACATATATACATACATAAATACTCACATACATATGTATATGTATTAGATTATAACCAGTGCAATCATACACTAAAATAGACGTCACATCTATACAACTCAGCTTATAACTAAACTAAAGGTCTCCCGTCTAGCATACTATTGACTTATAAACCCTCCTCCTCGTCTTAGATACAATCATCACCACTATACATTATAGGTGTGATTTCGGGATTGCCTCGAGGAGAAGGGGAGCCTATTTTTAAATCTATAAAAATGCATTGAAATAATAAAATATATAGGCATATATAACATTCATTTCATTGTAATATATCTAATAAATTCATTCATCTCGGAATGCACGATGAGAAATAATCGATAACACGATCGTTCTAACTAAATTATAATGATTTTACTATATATGTCGATGCCGTCCCGAGTCCCCATAGTCCCCTCTGGATCCGCCCCCGCATTACCCCATTCTTACACACACACACGAGAGCGTGTAACAATTGTATACCCCGGTTACCCGAGACTAGCGAGGTGATTGATTTGTATTCTAATGTCTAACACATCGCAAATATAGATATAATAAATAGAAACTAGATATCTCGGCAGTGGAATGCATACAACCGTGCACTCATCCGTAACCGATAGCGGTATCAGTGCGTTGTCATGACCTCTAACTTAACCTCTAACTTAACCTCTAACTTGAGCTCTAACTTAACCTCTAACTTAACCTCTAACTTGACAATTAACTTGACAATTAACTTAACCTATATCTTGAGCTCTAACTTAACCTATATCTTGACCTCTAACCTCACGCCGTCCTTACAGCCATCGCTAACCAAGAGTAGAAGGGAGGCCAGCGTAGAGTACGATATCGGCCAGTTGCTGAGGGATCTCTCTGATGCGCTCGAGAGGGAGACTGACATCAAAGGTTCACATTGCATTATGCACACACGTCTGTATATATATATATATATATATATATATATATATATATATATATATATATATATATATATATATATATATGTATATATGTATATATGTATGTATGTATGTATGTATGTATGTATGTATGTATGTATGTATGTATGTATGTATGTATGCATGTATGCATGTATGCATGTATGTATGTATGTATGTATGTATGTATGTATGTATGTATATATGTATGTATGAATGAATTGGTTTAATTAAAACACCGAATATAGCGAAATCCCTCACTGGTGCATAGCATAATCTAACATAACATAACGTGTGTATAACATAATATAACGAAAAACCAATAAAAATAAACGAGTTGATTTTAAATCTCTTGATATATATATATATATAGTCGAGTTCTATTTGCCATTAGGATATCCTCGATATTGTGTTGCCTATTTAATATTTTATTGTGAAATCGTAGGAAACGTAACTTTCAAAGCGTCGCGCAAGTTAACATGTTGCATCCGCGTTGCACGTCTATCTATGACCTTAGTTATAACCTTGACATTAATGAAAACCAGTTTACATAGCCTTATAATGGTGTATTTCAAATCGTATACATTTTCAAATAACATCAATAATTATCGATAATATTATACTATTATACACTATTATAATAAATAGTGATTATATTTTATTATTGAGCGAGATATTTAATTATAAAAAAATAATAGTTAAATTCTTTTCTGGATTATTATAATTATTTTATATCTATAAATATAGTTATTCTGTAAATAGATTTATTCTAAAAAAATAGTAAACCTATGTATATATAGATGTATCACATAAATATAGTTATTCTATAAATAGCATCATTCTATAAATAGAACAACTAAAATTCGCCGAGACGGAGATCGACAACGTGCGCCGGAAGCTTCACGAGACGGAGAACGACAACGACAGCATCTCGCGCCAGATAGAGAAGATGACCTCAGTGAGGAAGGTAAGCACACACGTATCCACATACACATGCACTCACGCATGCACACACACGCACTCAAGCATGACTATGCACTCGAACTGTTAACTTAACTTTTCTGCACCTTAACTAGTTGTGTATAATGAATAAGATGTATTAGTATGGTTCACATTTATCAGATTGATACGTAAGATCATATCGGCACGCATTCTAATACACCAATACACATACATAGATGCACACACTTACGCACACACACACACATGTACGCGCGCATGCATCACTACCAGGCCTACGACGTAATCACACCCCTAACGTGGGCGTCACCCATCAGCTGTCTAACGCCGACTGCCCCGCCTCCTCCTCCTCCACCACCCCCGGCTGCGATGACGAAGACAGCCCCGACGACATACGCATGCGTTACGAACTCGCCGCTCAGGATAGCGCAGTACTTAGCAGGCAACTCACGGCGATGAAGACTAGGAACGATACGTTGACGCATGAACTTGATGCCATGGTAGTATTGGGGGCGTGTTAGGGGCGTATTGGGGCGTGTTAGGGGCGGGGCTAGGAACGATACACTTACGCATGAACTAGACTACGACATGATAGTATTGTGGGCGTGTTAGGGGCGGGACTGGGGACGTGTATGTGGGCGTATTAGGGGCGGGGCTAGGAATGATTCACTGAAGCATGAACTAGACTACGACATGGTAGTAATATCGTACGCACGAATGTGTAGCACTCGCACTCAATAGCACTCGCACTTTATATAATAGTTAATTTTATTTGCACTATTTCAGCCACATTTATTTCAGTACCTGCACTTGAAATCAAAACTATTACTGTCGATCGCAGCGCTATGGAGTGCGTGATAGATTTATAGTTTATCAATAATGGTAGTCACGTGATTTTCTTAGGACACGCCTGGAGACTCGATGTATGTTTCCTAAGATGGCTATCATATATAAAGTATTATTTAATCAAGTTAAATGTTGCGATTATATTGCAGTATAAATATATAATATAAATTAATATAAATGTTTATTTTGATAACATCGAAACGCACATTATATAAATAAATAGATTTATATAAAAAATAAATATTATTTGTTTGAATATTTGTTATTAAGTGCATATGTCATGTGATGGTCGGCCATCTTAGGACACAAAATCGAGGCACCAGGCGTGTTGAAGAATTTTACATTATCGAGATATAGCAATACCGATCTAGGTCAAATATAAATCTATAACAGCGACGCACTGGGCAACACTGATTCAAATAATAGTTAGAAGTGATCTTATTTATATGTATATAAAATAATTATCTGCTCTATTTAAAACTATGCATATCTTAACATTAGAACCATTTGGTATAAGTGAAAACTTCAGCTAAATTTCATAATAAGATTAATAGGACTCCACTAAAATAAAATAATTTTAACAATTTTAATTTTGTCATGTAATATAATAAAACGCTATTTCAGAACAATGTTATAACGCTCAGAAGCACGACCTCGAATAATCACTGACATATTTAAATATCTTTAAAACAATTTTCAGATGCATCGAAAAACAAACAACTGACATATCGCACACGATACGTTAAACTATACTCGTTAATCTCCGTTGATCTTTAAATAACATTATTCCGTTCACTGATTATATACACACTAAATCTAGTGCCGTTACTATACATAAACAATGATAATACAATATAACACATTTAGTGAATATTATGTAATAGATTATCAAAGTTGATAATAAAACGGAGTGAATATTTGAAAAATATTAATTAATAGGTAAAAACGTTTGAGATAAATGTTCCTATTCGATATAACAATATTTGTTTAAATAATTCTATTTTAACTATGAATTTGTATTCAGTTATGATTTCATAAATATATAGTATACATATATATATATATATATGATTAATAGAAAGGTTACACATACGCATGCGTAGTTGTCATACTGTACACTATTCACCCCCGACACCCACATAACACACACACACACGCGCTCGCTACAGAAGAGTGGAAAGCCGCAGTCGCTAAGCCACACCGCGGAGAGCATTAACGACGTCGTGACCGGTATCTACAAACTGAAGAAGAAGCTCATAGAACAGGTTACTAGCGCGTGTACGGTGTACAGTAGTTACGGTCGTAGTCAATAACGTATAGAGGCCGTAGTTCGAGCGAAACGAACGCGCGTTTATTATGTTTTAATATTAGACTATAGTTTACGCCTTGTTTCGGTTTACGCCTTGTTTCGCGTTTCGCGCACGGATTCGAATTAAGGCGGCCATGTTATTCCCGTCGTCGCTGGATACCTATATATATATATATATATATATATATATATATATATACTCTATTTGTTTAATTTTTGTTTCCTTCTCGCGACGCGCATAAACACCACGTGATTTTGTAGTAAATAAACCATTTTAAAAAAATAAAATAAAAAATATACGTTACGAAGTTATTTTAGCCATATTATCATTTGTGTATACAAATATGTGCGTATATGAGATACCAATAAGAGTCTAAGAATGTATACTATATCTTACTCATTAAGTCCGCTCATTTGACTGCTTAGTGTTCTACTTTGGAAAATAATTCAGTTTGTTTCATAGATATATATATATATATATATATATATATATATATATACATATAATATCATTAAACCTCCTAATAATTGGTATATATTACTATAGTAAACGAATCATTAAAGTTGTAACACTTAATCACATTGATATACATGTACATCCATACTGAGAGAGAGAGAGTATATAATCCTGTCTATCTAGCATACACACACACACACTGATTTACTGATACACACAAACATACATACCGATAGAGAGATATTATATAACCACGTACCCCCCTCTACAACCACACTCCCCTCTATAACCACACCCCTCTCTATAAAAACACCCCTATCTATAACCACACCCCCTCTATAACCACACCCCCTCTATAACCACACACCCTCTATAACCACACCCTCTCTATAACCACGCCCCCTTTATCACCACATCCCCCTCTACAACCACGTACCCCTTTATCACCAGGACACCCAGGCTGTGAGGAAGAGACTGGTGAAGAGCAAGTCTTTAGATGAACAGGAGTGCAGCTATCTCCCATCAGGTATTGTTCCATAGTTATCATGGTTCAGTTGCCCCATATGCTATTACTGTTTATTACGCAGTACCACTGTGATCTGTAGATCAGTACTATCACGGATTATGTTAAGGGGTACATTCAAAAATAAATTCAATTATATATAAATGTATGTGTGTCTCAGTTGGCAGATACACAAGTAGTAGGACGTGGGTTTGAGTCTCGCCCGGACCATTAAAATAGGTCTTAAAATAATATTTAGAAATGATCTTATATAATTGTGTATAAATAAATTATCGGCTCTCGTTAAAACCATGGATGTTTAATATGAGAATGGCTTCGAAGGGATATTAGAGCCATATGATTATAAGTGAAAACTTTATCAAAGTTCCTGGATGGGATGAAAGTACCCCACCAAATAAAATAACAATAATAATAAAATATAGTTCAAAAATGAAATATACTATGCTATACGCTATGTTGAATGTTATTAACTTGAGAAGATACATACCATCACTACCCCTGCAATGTTCATCAATACCGATATTTATAGCGATACTTACTAGAAATTAATTATAGAAATTAATTATAGAAATTTATATCTAAATCATTTACATTTAGAACATTTAGAAATTCAAACATAAGTGTTCGGTACATGAAATAGTGATGATATAATGGATGCCGAGCTTTTTGATAAATTTGATGATATAATACTACGGCGAATACGATTCTTTGTACCGAGTCGATACTTTACACGATCACGTGCTTACGGTGGTGGTCTCGATCACAACTGAGGCCGCTTTAACAAGGACATCGTGTCCATCATTGATCACACGCGCACATCGCTATGAATCACTACGATTACATAACCGAAACCATTACATAACACTCGTGTTACGCAATCGCCAGCGGATAGCGACGAGTCAGCGCTGGAGAAATGTCAGCGATCGTTGGAGGTGTGCTCCAGTGAACTCTGCAAACTCAAGGTTAATAATGCATACGTGCACTCGTATATATCCATGTGTGTATAGCATATATATATAAATAAATATAATATTAGCATTGTTTGTGCAGCTAAGCACTGTAAGTCAGATACAAAAGTACTATGGTACAGGTACTATAAGGTACTATGGTAGTAGGAAGTGGGTTCAATCCTTGTTCGGACCAATACGAATCGGTCCTAAAACATGAGCTAGAAGCGTAATATAAATGAAATCTTTCGTGTATAGTTTAATGTGTAGAAAGTGATCGGCTATCGTTACATCGCGAATGTTTAACGCGAGAGCTCGACGTTAGGAAATGCTATAACGTAACTACTTCATTTAAGTTCCCGAAATAACAACAACAATATACGCTCGACGTGTTGATATTCCACGTGTTCTATAATGCTTTTAAGGTGCGTCTATTTTTATGTAACGAATTGATTATATTTTATCGTACCTATAAGTATATATATACCTAAATACATACATACAGACACATACACAAATAAACATATAAACACAACTGCCTGTGTGGCTCAGTGGCTAAGGCGTCAGATACACAAGCAGTAGGACACGGGTTCGAGCTTCATCCGGACCATTAATTAATTTTATAAAATGGGTTTTAAAATATTAGATCCATATATGGTATAAGTGAAAAACTTCATCTGAGTTCTTGGATGGGATGAAAGGTATCCACCAAATAAAAATAACAATAACAATTACAACTAACTAGCCTAGCCCATTACGCACAACCCCCGCACAACCCCCGCCCATTATGCACAACCCCCGCCCATTACGCACAACCCCCGCCCGTTAGGCACAACCCCCGCCCATTACGCACAACCCCCGCCCGTTAGGCACAACCCCCGCCCATTACGCACAACCCCCGCCCATTACGCACAAGCCCCGCCCCTAACACCCCGTAGACTAAACTGAAAGACACGGAGGAACACAGCAAGAGCGTCTCACAGAATCTCGACGAGGTGAACTCCATGCACAACAAAGAGAAGACCACAACCATGAAAGAGGTAGTAGTAGTAGTAGTAATAGTATTTATTTATACACAAAGATTAATATAACATTCTACAATGTGTTTTACTGTTTGTCGAACAGTTTACAGGTGTGGGTTCCCGGATGATTTAACGATCATCCGTAAAAATAATATAATAAAATAACATTCTTAAATATAATAATAATATAATATAAAGAATATATGGTAAGGGGGCGGGCCTAGGGGAGGAGCTAACCGCGCTCACTAACCACGCCCACCACCGCACGCGTAGTTATCTCTGAGCAAGAAGCAACTCGAGGAATCCAACAACAGGATCCTCGTTCTTATCAAGCAGATCGACGATATTAATGTTAAAATCACCGAAAACGAGAAGATTCAGGATCTTAGGGTTCAACAGGTCAGTAATATTAAATTATAACCTTACGATATGTTATTTATTTTGATATTTTATATCTATATATATATTATGATGTGTATATAAATTATTAGAAAGCATTAATATCCGTTTGTGTTGATTATAAGATGTAATGTATTGCTATGGTAATAAGTATTCTATGGCTTCTTTCTATGTAACCTTATATGGGATGAATCTTAGTTAAGACACACATTCTTATTTATACCCCATTTTATATGAGTAATCATACAACTAGATTAATTATGATAAGCTAGTGTCAATATAGTGAACTGTAATGAACTTGCTAACTCGCAAACTATGCTGACATACAATAGTGTTTTGATTATTTACTTTTAAATTATACGTAATATCGAATTACATAATATTATATCACACAGTATCGTATCAACATTTTCAATTATTAGTTTTGTTAATTAGGTGAAGCTAGTAATAATAGTAATACTCTACTTATGTATATAATATAATTAATCATATATATCATAGATATATCTAATCATATATATATATATATCTTATATATATATATTGGTGAATATTAACGATTAATTACTAAACAATTAAAGCTGGAAGAAGAGAAATGTAAGCTAAGTAAATCTCTGGAAACTAGGGAGAAAAGTAACGCTACCGCCTGGAAATGGGAGAAAACTGAATACGAAAAATTGGTATGTAATTTATATATTTTATATTATAATATATATTATTAAAGAAAAAATGTCATTACAATCAACTTTAATTATGACATAAGAATATTATTATCTGTACAATGTACATTGTATATACAATATATTAATCACATTCATATTTATCACTATACATAATTAATAAATGTATTCCTATTGTTAATATTAATAAATGTATTAACACACACACACATACACAATTGTTCACCCTCATTTAACTATGCACCTCCATGCTTATCTATTCATTATTTATACCTTTAAACTTACATATACATACACACACATATCTATATACATTTACACTTATATACTTACACAAATACATCTATGCACATACACCTATACATAACTACACACATATGTCTGCACACACCACTACACATACCACTACATATACTATTACACATAACACTACACACCACTACACATATCACTATACACACATAACACAACACATAACACTACTACACACACCACTACACACACTACTACACACACCACTACACACACCACTACACACACTACTACACACACCACTACACACACTACTACACACACCACTACACACACCACTACATACATCACTACTCATAGCACTATACATATCACTACATACATCACAACACACACCACAATACATACCACTACACATAGCACTATACATACCACTACACACACATACCTACACATATCTACACATATAGATTAAAGATCTAAAGAAGCAGACAGAAGATCTACATGCCGAGATAAAGAGGCAGCAATTCAAGTGGAAACTGGCAGGAGATGATATTCTTAAGGTCTGATTGATTACCTAGTCCTGCAGTAGTATCTAGTCATGATATTTAGTTATAGTATCTAGATGTACTGTCTAGTCAGGATATCTAATCGTGGTTTAAATGTTAATATAATAGAGTGCCTTTTTTGATTGAATACATAATCAATTATAATTAATGGATATTATATCAATTCAACTAATTAAAAAAGTAAAAATATTAAATATATGTGTACTTCTAAATAACTTCAAATTAAGTTACACATATTTACTATCGTTGGTACCTATATCGACATACTTTATTGATATTAGGAAAAGAACCGAAAAGAAAGAATGGAAAAAGAAATACGAGACTATAGAGAAGAAAATGTGAAACTTAAGAATGAACTCGACAAGTTGACGGCTCAATTCGCTGAGGTTTACAACTCATTAGTAACGCATCAACATGTACACTTGCACACACATCGGAACACAAACGTACACGTATATATATAAATACGTATAGCAAATATCATATATATATATATTCATGTAAAGTAATGGAAAGTCAAATGTTAATATTTCATTTATAATTATAATTTCCAAGGTATGGATCTTAATAATCTTTAGTTTCCATTCATACGTTGGTATATAACAACTTAAGTCTGATAATAATAATAATACAAATTTTATAATTATTCTTTGTTTATTTCAATATTGTATAATATTTCAACTTTATACATTCGATTATATATTTTGACTATATAATTGTTAAATTTAAATCACTCAACAATACTAATGTAACATGACAACAACCAGATCAAGATATCGCACGATGATCAAGTAACCTCACTGAAAGACGAGGAGTTCAAGATGAAAAATAACTGCGAATACCTGGATAAGAGAATCATCGAGAAGATAGACGTGATCAAGAGAAAGGTAGGCAACGCGCTCGCATCCATGCAATAGTTTTATTAATAGTAATATTACACTAGAATAGTTTTATTAATAGTAATATTATAATAGAATAGTTTTATTAATAGTAATATTACGATGGAATATTTTTATTAATAGTAATATTACGATGGAATAGCGCAATGTATATGAATACCGGTATGCTTAATGAAACCCCCGCGGTGTGCACTAGTAAAGCGTCGAGTGAGGAATAGATAGCTCAATGATTTGAATAATTAAATTGAGGAAATAATAATACATTTCAAAGTGTAAGTAATTTTAGAAAATTGAGATTAATACTAAACGATATTTGTTGATAAATGAGATTGATTTCGGTGTGTGTAAATCACAACTTATTTATATTTGTTTACTATTATTTATATATTTCTGTCATATTATTTATTGTTACCCATCGTTTTGAATCTATACAATAAACTATAATCTATCTATCTATAATACATTGATACTTAGGTAACCGAGTCTGAGACTGTATCGATACTTTAAATTTGAGCCTCATTTACATCCCTAGTATCACATCTTAACATATACATTATCGTATACACATATTTCACATATAGCTATACTTGTACATACTATACATGTACAATGTATAGTATGGTATAGTATAGTATAATGTATAGTATAGGTCGGAGTGAAATTTGAAATAATTATGGCGATCTGGTTATGACTCGCGATAGAGATGTAATGTTATATTTGAATTAGTGACATTATTTAACTCCATGTATAACGTTACATCACTATTTACATTACTATTTACATTGTAAATACATGATACTTTACATGTTTAACTGGCCGATGTTTCAGGACGAGATAATCAAAGCCAAGGACGACATCATCACCAGTAAAGACGTGGCGATAGTGAAGAAACAGGCATCACTTAAACACGAGATCAGCACTAACACCGTACATCTGGAGAACATCAAGAAGCTAAAGTATGAGGTATGCGATCTCTTATGTAATACACGTCTTCATATGCAACTAGAGTATAGTATTATGTAATAATTCATATATATATATATAAATAACTTATTATTATTATTATATTAAATTATTTATTCATGTTTTATCAATTATTTAAATTAACTTATTTTTAATAATAACAATATATTATTACTTCTTCTAATATTATTTATAGTATTTATTAGTAAGCATATATTGTATAGTATATAAATATATAATATTATTGCTTATATTTTCAAGAAAAGTGTTTATCTATTCTATGATAATTACTACATTTGGAAAACAGATTTGTTAAATAAATTATAATTATATATTAAATAAATTATATATATATATATAAACATGACTCATAAAACCACTGTATTAGCTAACAATACTAACAATACAGTGACTGTTAGCTAATAGGGATTCTATTACAAAGGTATATCAAATGATCTTGAATAGAAATTAAGATTGTTACGAGTATATGAATATTCATATATATATATATATATATATATATATTTATCTATGTTTATTTCAATATTAAAAATTCTTATTTTCATATAATTAATTCCATTTAGAGGAATACGAACATCCTTCCGTATACGACATCGATATATTAATATAGATGTCCTAATCGTCGTAGTACTACTACGACTACGACTAACGCAGTAAGTACGGCGAGTATTAGCGCCCATTATTACCCCCCCCCCCCCCGCCCTCAGATATCAGACTTCCGAGCTCGCTACGAGGAGATGGAGTGCGAACAGCTGATAGCTCGCGGCACTCTGCACTCTTCCATCGAAGAGGTTCGCACTCGAGACGTACGCATCAGGGAGAAGGACAAACTCATCGAGAAACTTCACGGCGATCTTAACAGGAATAACGGCGACACTCCTAGCGGTGAGTGATGCACGCGGGGTCAAGTAGGGGTCAAGTAGGGTGCACGTGTGGTAAAGTAGGGGTGGTGTAGGGTGCATGTATGGGTTAAGTAGGAGTCATGTAGGGTACATGTATGGGTCAAGTAGGGGTCATGTAGGGTGTCATATAAGCAGGCATACGTTGGTCTGTAAAAAGCCGCGTAGGGCACAGTTATGAATCAAGTAGGGGTCAAGTAGAGGTCGTATCAACAATCCCCGTGGTATACTATAAATATATTAGAACTATTATGCATCGATGGTTAAATATTTGTGTTAATATAATGTGTTGATAAGTTTTAATATACCTTTGGATTATAAATCTAATAGAGGTTATCATATAACTTTCGAAAGTTGAATGTAAGTGGTTGAATCATGTATTTTCCTAATACCCCATACAAATAATACACATGTAAAAAGAGAAGTTAGTTTGATAATTAAAGTTGACAACTTAATACCGTTTATACAGTATTACAAAAATTATAAAGCGTATAATGTGAATTACGGTATTACAAACATTACAATCAATGTATAACCTCGCACGCATTACAGCAGTCGTTGTTCCGGTCAAAAAACCGATGACATCGCTACGAGAAGAACTCGAGAAGTTAGCCGCAGACTTGACGATTCGAGAGAATGAGATCAAGGTGCTGCAAGTGGAGCTCATTAAGGCTAAAGAACAGGTTCGTCTGCTACCGCTCACGCATGTTTATATTAGTATGTGTATGCACGTTCGGCGTGCGTAAACCAAGGTATTTTGTTATTAAATGTAAACCCAATGTTAATCGTTGTACCATGTCGAATTGGGTATCAATTCATATCTATTTTTTCTTCCATATTTTTGTTCATTTTTTTGTTTTGTTTACCTAATAAACTATATTATTATTATTATTATATGTATGTATGTATGTGTATATTGTATGCGGGTGCATGTGGGTATATTTGCACGTAATTATATATGCTGTTGTCACTAGACACATGCACCCATACAAATATACATACACGTATGTGTGTGAATTATCAATTGACATTTATATACATTTTGTTGATTCGACGATACCTGTACATTATGATAATTACT
Organism: Osedax fenrisi; assembly: GCA_964019155.1. Taxonomy (NCBI): domain Eukaryota; kingdom Metazoa; phylum Annelida; class Polychaeta; order Sabellida; family Siboglinidae; genus Osedax; species Osedax fenrisi. The sequence goes on from OZ025243.1 coordinate 76,485,763, forward strand.
TTATGTAATATTATTATTATTTGTATTATTGCATATATTTTCATTTATATTTTTATGCTACACATTATATATATATATATATATATACACATATATTGCTATTGATATCGCTATCGCTATTGTCACAGATAATGTCGTACAGAGCGTACAGACGTAAAACTGACCCCATCGAAGCCAAGTCCAGTTCCCCTCGTGCTGACTCATTCTCTAGGGTTATTGTAGCATACTGTGCTTATTCGTGTATGTTCATATTATAATAGGTGTATTACTCACTTTATTATAGTGAAATATATGCACTTATACTATATATATATATATTTATATAGATTAATATATATTTGTATAGTATGTAGTAAATACTATTTACATATTACATTGAAACTAATGATGGCATTAAAAGAGTACTTATTAATGTATGCAATAATGCTCCTATTACAAGCCCGGTAAAACCTCACGTATTCAAATCCCATAATAATAACACACACGTAACAACAACCTAAACCATGATATCTAATCACAGATCGGAGACTGCAAGCTGTGTCAAAGACTGAAGAAGGAAGCGACGGAGAACAATCAACTGCTGGCCGACGCTAAGAAAACTATTCACGATCTTGAGACGAACATCGCCAAGCGAGCGACGGAGAAATCCAAGGACGCCTCTGATTGGCAGACGTTCGCTAACAAACTTAAAGAAGTCAGACTTAGTCGTATATATAATAATAATAATAATAATAATATTTATTAGAATAATTTTAATAATAATTTTTTTTTCTGTTAATTATAATAATATTTATTAGAAGAATTTTAATAATAATTTTTTTTCTGTTAATTATAATAATATTTATATGTTTTATTCTAAAGGGCTTCAACATAATATGCCTATTTTCTGTTGTTGTTGCCTATATATATATATATATATATATATATATACAATCTAATTATCCATTATTACCATTAAATATATAAGTAGACGATGAGAAATGTGATAACTAATACAAATCTGTAATAAATTAATTATTTCTGTTCATATGAATAATGATTAATTAGTTTTATAAGGCACCTTATATATTCATTATGATAATGCCATACATTATAGATATATCAGTATACCAATGAAATTTATAAAATATATTATTAATGTTTTATTTAATCTATTAATAATAAACATGGTTGATCATTTGATACAGTTGTATATTATGATGAATGACTTCGCATTTAAGTTTATTTCAATATGTTATCATCAGCAAATATTTATACTTTTGACTATATATTTGCTTAAATATAATATCAATATCATTAGAAAATATCAATATCAATAAACAGAACCGAGTTAATCGTAGGATACTAATGATCAACCAATCAATAATACTCCTCGACTCGTTCAGATCGAGAAGTTAGAGTCTCCCAAGAAAGCCAACGACACCGGGTTCAGGGCTCGCTACACGAGCAGATCCGGGTCAATCGGGGACGGCGGCAAAGACGATGACTCGCCAACTGAGGACAAGAAGTGGAAGGAAGAACGAACACTTTTCGTAGAACAAGTTATTTCGGTTTATCATCATCACATGTATACGCATTACTGAATCTACTAATTTTGTACATCTCTACTAAAAACATCTCTTTTTATCGTATCTATTTACTAATATATCTTTATTATTCCATAACCCTGATATACATTACTTTTTATAAATATTTATTAATATATTGTACTTTTCTCTCCTGTATAGTCAGTTACGTGTATGTTTATATTCCATTTTATCATTGTTCATTTCGATGCCTAATCAATCCTACAAACGTCTTTTAATATAAACTATAATTAAATATATATATATAGTTATATAAAGTATTGCTTGCTCGTTGTCTGAAATAAAACTCAGGTGCTCAGTGCCCTAATGCAATATCACCAGATCTACATCCCACCATACACACGCGCACGCACACGTAGCGATGGGCAACTATGTAATGTAATCTACACTCGCACTTCCTTCTAAGTAGTAATTTCACTTGCATATAGTGCTTTAATGCCTTATACTACCTACACACATACCTACACACCTACACACCCACACACCTTACACACACACACACACACCCATACACCCACACCCAAACCCACACACCCTTACACACACCCACACATCCTTACACACACGCACCCCCACACCCTAACACACATACTCACACTATGTTCATAGTTACAGGAGAGTTTGAACACGAGTCAGGAGGAGGCGTCCAGTTGGCGTAAACAAGCCCACGCTCAGGCTGCTAGGGAGCTGGACATGCACACCGAACTCACTCGGCTCAGGAATGTCGACAACTCAACGGAGCGTAACAAGAGGTATGTGTTAAGATCATCGCTATAAGGAAGTGGATAAGTACTCGAGTGTAGCGTATGTCACTTTACGATAGAAGCGCTGCATTCGAATCGCACGAATATAAATTTTAATTTATTATTTTTAATTAAATTTATAATCATAATTATGATAAAGTTTCTTGCGTAATCAAAAGTACTTATTGTACTAACACAATAGTTATGTATATTTAAAATGCAACTAATCAACATTCCTTGTAATCTTTCGTTTTTTTGTATTTAAATATGTTTGAATTGAAGATATCAAACTTTTTTATTGACAAAATCATACTATTACACTTGACCTATATAATTGACCTATATAATAGGAATAATCAACATCGACGATGCCTTTTTGTTAATTTATGGATAAAAGTTTGTATTCGCGTATCTGTCTTATACATACACTGCATACGTCAATTACACAGGTCCACTGTCTTTACATAGAGGGTTACTAATATACTATTGATGCTGACATGATACAAGATACATATATACCGTTGAATAGTGTTTTTATTAAAGAGATGGTTTCCTAAGAACATATATGTTCTTATATATATTCTCTATATATAATAATAATATAATTTATTGAATATAGAAAATAGATATTCAAAATGAAAGAAAACAGGAGACAAAACTAATAGTAAAAAAAATAAATGTATTAACGTTATTGATTTACATATGCCATAAGAATATGTATAAATATATATATATATATATATATATATATATATAACTGCCTGTTTGCTCAGTTAGTCAAGGTGTCAGACACACAAGTAGTAGGACACTGGTTCAATTCAACATTCAGATATCATTTAAAATAATATTTAGAAGTGTACTTATATAATTGTGTATAAAAAAACGTCATCCTTTATAGGATGAAAACGCACACAAACATAAAATAATAATTAACGTGTAACTTTGGTTATAACACTGTTATAATGTATAATCGACTCGGCTAGAAACTCGATATAATAGCCATTGTCGTACTGGGTATTATCTTTACATCTATAAAGTTTCTATACTTTGTCCATAGTAAACCTATGATAGCAGGGTTCCTTCGTCTCTAATGAGATGAATGTCATTACCGCTATTGTTTATTATCATTATTGTTTTTATCATTATGTTATTATCTTTACGATTTACAGTGAAAGACTGGATAAATCGCCTGCGATATTAAAGAAAAGTTCCTACCCTACCCCGCCTGCTAATATGATATTCAACTCTCACTTATACCCCACTGTAAGTACATGTATATATATATATATATATATATACGAATATGTGGATGTATATGTGTATTAATCAAAACAATCATATAGGAACTGAAAAACAATGAAAATGATTATAATTCGACACCATTATATTCGAGAAGTTAGTCAATCATTTAAATCTATAAATATATATATATATATATATGTTCTAATTATATTATATTGGTAATTATTTGAATTTATAAATATTACATATATATATGTACTGATTAGAAATCTCCCTATTTTAATTTTAATTCCACGACTTATAATTACATTATTTATAATATATATAAATTAAATAGTTACTTATTTAGTCAATTATATTCATCCCGCGTGACGATACATACTCGTTCACCTCACAAAGAAAGTAGACTCGAGAAATCATCGTCGGTAGATAACTATTCGAGACCGGGTTCCGAAGTGGGCGTGGCTAGAACTAAAGTCAACGGCGGCGGCGGTGGTGGTGGTGGCGCTACTAGGCGAGGAGTTTCTCTTTCGCCTAGAACCGCTAGACGCGAGTTTTTCAACTCTTACGCTACTATTTCTGCGGGAGGTAAGTAAACTATCAATGATTGCATCGCATCAGTTTATAGACTGTATGTATGTATAAGGTGAATCATAGTAAACAATCTTTATTAATTAAACCTGTCTCCATATTAACTGAGGTGTAATGTCATATTTTACCATCTTCATTCGGATAAAACATAATTATGATAATGATAATAAATAAGAAAAATACATATTTAAATAAAATAAATATAAAAGAAAAAACTGTTATAAAACATAAATACGTTGATATATTATGACTTTACTCTATATACTTTACATATTATGAATTAATAAAATTGATAAATAATATACATTTTATTGACTACATGTTAAAGAAAAGTACACTATTATTAACAGTATATAATATTAATTATCATCATCTTCATCATCATAATCACTATAATAACATCCACTACCACCACCACAATCACCACAATCACCCCCACCCTCATCACCCTCACCCCCACCCTCACCCTCACCCCCACCCTCATCACCCTCACCCTCACCCTCACCCTCACCCTCATCCCCACCCTCACCCTCACCCTCACCCTCATACCCCTCACAGCCCGCAGTACGAGCACCGCGAACGTTCAGACCGACGACGCGCCCCCCATCGGTAACGGGGTTCTGGGCGTCGCCCCGTGCGCCAGTACCGAGAGTCTGGGCAGTTGGCGGGAACGGGTGGCCACCGCCCTAACCCCGCGTAGGTCGCACGGGGGCAGAGGGGGCGAAGACTCGGGTCTATTGAGGAGTTCCGCGCGCTCGCTGAAGAATCTATTTCGTAGATCTGCGAGTGTGGATACCGCTACTACGGTTTAATAACTACGTATACATATATCTACCTATTTATTTATTTATAAACTGCCTGTGTGGCTCAGTGGCTAAGGCGTCAGACACACAAGCAGTAGGACACGGGTTCGAACCTCGTCCGGACCATTAATTAATTTTATAAAATGGGTCTTAAAATATTATTTAGAAGTGATCTTATATAATTGTGTATAAATAAATGATCGGCTCTCGTTAAAACTATAGATGCCTTAATATGAGAGCGGCTTCGAAGGGACATTAGAGCCATATATGGTTATAAGTGAAAACTTCATCTAAGTTCCTGGATGGGATGAAAGGACTCCACCAAATAAAAAAAAATAACAATAACAATATATATATATATATATATATATATATATCTACATATACCTATACATATACTTACCTATTTATTCAGAATAATTTTCATTTACACGAATCAAATTTACCAATAATATCAATTTACTAATATATGTTTATTTCTAAATTATACAAAATTGACATTCTAAAATAAGTATTTTATTGTTCGATTACAATTTCTTATATTTTATATTTGTTATTCTTGTACTGTTGTCATAAAGTTGATGACATCAGATACCTAGTCAAGCTTTGCTTTTGCCGAGTGTTCACATTCTATCTGGTGCTAATATATATATATATATAGTAGTTTCGTTTTGTTTATTATTATATTATATTTAATTAATTATATTTCTTTTATTAATATTATAAATATAAATAAAAATATTCAGTATCCTTAACTTCTGGACAGACTTCAATATGATGTATATTTTTACTATTTTTGTATTCCAGAATACATATATATATATATATATATATACTTAGTAGAGGGACCATGTTATACATAAATTATAATTATCCATTTCGTATCGCTGATAGAAAATTATTATATTTTTGTTTACGAATTTTAAATAAAAGTATACTATCTACATTTCAATTTAGTCGATTCCAATTGTAATGCACCTTTTCATTAATAAATACCTACCCTTATAGTCCAAGATGGATCACAGCATGGATAATAATATTCAAGAATTAAAACCAGTGAAAGAAAAGAAGATTAAGAAAAAGAAGAAAGAACCAAAAGAAAAAAAATCCGAAAAAAGTTACGAACAAATCGTATTTATTAAGTTTCATTATTCATTAGAAGTTTTGTATTGTTATTATTTAAACTAAAACGGGAACAATACACATATCGCACAGCTTACTAATATACGACGTTCAACAGATAAGGTGAAAGGTGAAACACAACCGGACGACGCCCCGGCAGCCAATAGGCCGACAACCCTAACAGTAGGCGACAAGAGCAACGGCGTCGCCACCACCGACACTAGAAGATCCGTATCGCCTAAACCTACGATAACGCACCCACACCCTCCTCCTGCGACGAAACAAGCCGGTCTCAACGTTCACGTCGAACCGCCGACCAAGATATCGCCGCAGCCGGTACGAAAGATATCGTCGCGCTTCAGCAGCCACCGAACCACGCCCATTTCGGATAAGGCGTCCACCCCGCAACGAACGCGCAAGATCTACTCGACGAGTAACCTACGACCGGTAACGAGAGTGGCGGCGGTTGCTAAGGAACAGGCCACGCCCCCCCCGATCGAGACCACGCCCACTAAGCGTATACCTCCCGTACTGGCGAGACTGCAAGGTTTTACCAACGATTCCAGGCATGAGTGTTTCACCGTAAGTTTGTCAGCTTTTCCCTCATCGCTATATATATATATATACTATATATACGATATATATACGTGTATATATATAAATACCTTACTACTAATGCATATAGTCGTTTGTTACATACTATTTAGAGGTAGCGTTGATTTTGAGTTATTAACTAAACATGTGTATGTGTTATACTTAATTATGTTTTAAGTAGAAGTTAGTGTTTATATTTTTATATTCGTAAAATTAAAAGTAGTATATATAATTATATTTAGTTTAATTTAATTTGCGGAAGTATCTTTATATGATAAATAAACACATGTGTTTATTTCATATGACCACATTTTTAAAAGTGAAAATCTATGTAAATTAATCTCATTGTGTGCTAAAGGTATTAGTAAATATATAAATATATACAAATTTGTATGTTACATTATACATGTACTACTGAATATCATTAACATTATCATAGTGTGAAAGCACGTAAGTTTACCATGTTTACATCATCATGATAGGCGCAAATCTTATTCTATATATTAGTATAGGTGAATTAATGTCTTTATCATATGTACTAATTAGATTTAATTTTATTCGTATTAATAAATAGTTAACAAAATAATAATTTTATTATATAAAAATCTAATAATTATATGTATATTGTTTTATTAATTATAATTAATATAAATAGGTATATACATAGTTTAATATGATTAATATACAATATAGTCTGTTAAATTTGTTAATACTATAAAAATCACTTTTACAGATGACTATTGAAGGTACCTGGTCGAAAACTTTACGATTTTTTATAACACTACACTCTTATCGCAAAATTGTTTATTCGAATTAGTGATTTGATATATAGGTGGTGTAACTAAACATACATCTGTAGATATCATAATCATAGAGTATATGGCACATAAATGTCATGTTATATACAGTTAATATTATAGTAGTATGGATATACAATTATGCTTATAATATACAATAACGTATAATATATATTTATACAATCACTAATTCGAATAAAGAATATTGCTGCCGTTTAGTAGGTAGCCTATTTTTAAAATCGTGAAGTTTTCGATCATAATCCCTATTTATGTTTATATTTCCTATAATATTAATACATTTAAATCTAAATTAAAACCCTTTAATATAACGATTAATATAAGTGTGTGTTAATAATGAATTTCTCCCGATTTGCCTTTGTGACAGAGTGATATTTAATATTAATATATGGGGTTTATCTTAGCAATAATACAACAGTACACCCTAATCGTGCTATGCTATATTAAAGGGGTTTCACACCAACTCGAACACAATTTTTAACTCTAATAATTAGATGTTAAAGTTTAACTCTAATATTTAAATACAATATTTAAAATAAAATAAATGTTTATCTGTAAAAGGGGTTTCACACCAACTCAAACTAAATTATTAACTCTAATAATTAGGTGAAAAACCCCTTTTATGGAAATTTAAATAATATAGTTAAACTTTAACCTCTAATAATTAGAGTTAATAATTTCGTTTGAGTTGGTGTGAAACCCCTTTTAGATTACATCTATTCGCTATCAGGTTTACGATATAGCATCAATACAATATAGATTAGTGATTTGCTAACAGGATGTAAATACATTATTATCTAAATTAATAGTTGTATAATTTATTACAGGAAAATTTCAATGAATGCACCCAAGACACATCAAATAGAATTAAGGTTTTGTAATTGTTGTATGTAGTTTGGGATTACTGTATGATGTATACTGTAATATTTGAAGTCTATGGAATATTCATGATGGGTTTTTAGAATATTAATAACACTGGATAATTTGAATCAATCAATCAATCGAATGTATATATAATTTTAGCAGAAAATTAATTTAGAAATTATTTAACACTGCACTCCTTAAATTTCAAAAAAGTGTTAAACAAAACTCCCAACGCTAATCATAGTGAAGTTATATTAACGTACACCTCTTTACAGAAAGAACGACTCAAACTTTGGGAAACTACGGTGTAGGAGACGTGAACTCTATGAACCCCACACCCCACCCCCGCACCCCACCCCCACACCACCCCGCGACACAAGTGACCTTACAAGTAGTAGTATTATGTTAATACTCTGGCAACCAGTTCAAGCTGATATAGCATATGTTACTAATTCTAAATAGACATATCCCCCACTTAGAATTCTAGTGTGACTGAATATATTTGGATCCCCCCCTCGCAATATTAATAAATTTATATTATTTCAATATAGATATATTTTGGGACCCCATTATGGACAGGAGAAGGGAAATGACCCACACTTTTAATATTCTGGGACGGAATTTCTTTATTGCCGTATGATATTAATGAATATGTGTTAGATCACCTCTTAGCATTATTGCGACATCCCTGCTAAATCCTATACCGAATGTTCTATTTGTGAATACCGATCGTCGAATACTTATTTTTAAACATGTGCACACCCTACGGTTTCAGTGTCAGGTGGTTATCTGATAACGCAGCGCTGCCGTATTAGTGTTTCCGTCAGCTTATTAGATGTAGGCATGAAATGTGAATTTACGTATCAATAAAGCAATTATTATACGATAATTATTAATGTATTTTATTTAGTTAATTTATTGCCATATAATGTCCTTTCAATATTTATTTTGTTTTATTTCAATTATATCGTGTTACTCATAATAATGAGATATTAATATATATATATATATATATATATAAATAATTTATATAAATGGAATCATTTTTTTAAATTATTATATCCACGATTTATTTATTTTTGAATTTTATTATAAATATTTGTTGCAGTATTTTAATACAACTTATATTCACTCGTAATAAAATAAATTATAAATACATGTATCATAAGTATACGCATATATATATTATTTGAACACACAGAATAAAGCCAGTTATCTCTTTTAATAAGATATAAACTAACAATATGGGCATATATTCTGTAAACATATTATTTAAAATATGTCAAAGTAAATCATATTAATTAAAATTTGAGAATAATCATAATTAACTATTCTATAGAATTAATTTGTCAGTGTTTTCAAATTTGTATCCTGTATCAAATGTGCTCTATTTGTATGTTAACATTGATTTATCTGAATAGTAGATAACTAGTGTAGCTGCATGATAGGAACAGCGTCTATAATTTATTAAGTTTTACTATACGTTTAGTAGACTAATTTCATAATGGCAATGCAGAAATCTTACCAGTAAATTAGTAATACATCTAATCATGTTATGGATAAGGTTGTTCGAAGCGGTTATCGAAGCAGTTTAGTAACGTAAAGATATGGACCCACTGAGAGTTCAGTTATCCACAAGTGTAATATAATACATCTTTATTTCTTGACAGATTCATTGATACAGAGTATTACAGTTGTATTAGGTACCTATGCCTTATTATTACTAATACCTACCTTATCATTGAATGAATAACATGAATTAAAAGTATAACCTCTAATAACTGAATCAGAACTCAGTCACTCATATATAATTAATTTAACATTTCCTTATTATTCATCATTAGAAAACATATTATATACATATTGTTAATATTATATATATTAGGTATTATTACTTGTAGATATTGATTATATAATTTTGCATGCATGGTTAAATTCATCTCGTAATGAAATTAAATATATCTATTTTCAAAATAAGTGTACTATAGTATTTCATGGGTTATTTATTCTTATCAAATAAAAGTTCAAATTATATATATGAATAAATTCAACTTTGATATATTGAGTTTATTAAATTCCAATTCAGTTTTTAGAAAAATATATATTTATTTACGTATAAATATTTTAGTTTATATAGTTATTTAATATTTTATTAAATAAAATGATAATTGATTTCATATTTTGATAAACTAAAAAATAATACTTGAATAAACAGATATAAATGTATATATGTATATATATATATATATATACATATATAAATAATAATTTATAATAAAGATGTATAGATATAAGTATATAAATGTATGAAAAAATAGAGAATTATAAAATAATAATAACCTAATAAATATAGCTCAAAACAAAATAGACATTATATGTATATTATAAACACACAAATAATACTTCATAATTCAATAATAATATATCGACAGTAAGTATTATATTAGATTGTTCTATAAATAATTGTAACTATGCTACCTATAAATATATAATAAATCATTGAGTGGCATTATCGCACAAGAATAGTTTGATAGAAGGCAGACGTGTTATTTAATATACAACCACCACCACACCAGTAGTAGTAGTAGTAGTAGTAGTACTGCAACTGTAGCCCGGTCAAGGTATTATGGGAACTTGATCAGTGAGAGTGTCGTGGGGTCGCGATGTTTCGATAGTGTTGTTGTGGTCGTAATGGGATGACTGGTAACCTGTGGGTGGGTTAAGTGTTGATGTCATAGAGTGTTATTATTATTATATCATCACTATTTCTGATTATATATATATATATATTGATAAATCACTCAATAAAGTTTGATTATGTGATATATAGAAATTGCAATTTACATCTTCCATATTATGTAATACCCGAGGAATGGAATTGTAATCGCATTCATTAAAAACAATATATTAATGAACATTTATTACTGAAGTAAATAGTAAATATATTTATATAAATAGTACCAAAATGAAGAGAAGTAACCATTGCTAAAGGTGGTTAAGCTACACGTTACTATTGGCTATGATACTTACCATTATTAGAGGTGATGAAACTTGTCATACTAGACAGTGACCTACCAGACAAATCCTGATATATCCTCATCATTATATAGCTGGTCAGGGGTTTCAGTAGCAGGTTTATTATCGCCATTCTGCAGTAATACAGTAATATATAGTGTTATTATATATATATATATCAGGATATATATATAGAGAGAGTATCCATAGTATCCATAGAGTATCCATAGAGATAGTATCCGTATTTATATAATATGGAATGCTAGGGGTAGGTATAGGGGGTTTAGGAGAAACATCAACTCTACAGTTCAGCCTAAGAAATATTATATAAAATCAAAGATCTAATGTAATATATTTAAATTAGATTTAGTGTTGCTAGTGCCATATTGTTATATTGATATAACCCCATTGATAAACTCATTGACATGTCAATGCATGCATGTGTATATATATTAAATGATAGATGGATACTAAGTTAGTGGTACATGAAAGTACTAACCCCAATATAAAGTTGTATTCCGGATTCGCTTCTGTTAAATAGATAAATATTATAGTGGGGTTATATTTATAATGATTGTGTAGTATATTCTAGTATATTCTTCAGTCTTATATATATATATATATATATATATATATATATATATATATATATATATATATATATATATATATATATATATATATAATTGAGTCTTAATATAAAAACAAATTATACTATTAATTAATAATTAATCTATATAGGATTAGTTATTAATACAAATCACATATTTCTATATAATTCAAATAATTGATGTTACAATTAATGTATAAATTACAGGAACTGTACAAATATTATTATTTTTTTAATATCGTAATATTCTTTGTTTATATCAATAACAACAAAAATTTAAAAAATATTAAAATTTCAATTCAATTACCTTCATCATAATACAAATTTTAATATGACTTTTAAATAAAATTACAATTATTTACATAATAATGTACATTAAAGCAGTAAGGACATGACGTTTGCTTTCAAATAATATTATATTAACAACTTTTTACGTTTTACATTTGAGTCATTATATTGCATTATATATAGTGTGTAGGTCAAGTAAAAGTCAAAAGTCAAGTAATCATGTATAACACAGACCTACCACTGACAAGTAAATATATATATATAAATATAGGTTTCAAACATAGCATGCCTCTTATGCAAATTCATCATTGCTGTAGATAGGGAGCAAATGAGGTAATTTCCTTAGTTTTACTAAAGCTATTCTATATCTTATATTGATCTGTATCCTACATTACACTACACATGCCTACTTACCTTCATACTTGGAGAACACAGACAGGAATATGATGTCCATTAGGATACTGATGACATTGGTGATGGCAAACTATGCGAGGGGAATTGTGTTAGGTAGTATACTCAATAGTGATAGTATTCAATGGGGGAGCTGACACTACCATCTATATATGAATATATAATATTGTATAGCTTATGTTAGTTATCATTAAATCATCAAATAAGTAGATTTATATAGTTATACATATATATTCATTGAATATATTTTACATTCTATTCTTTTGGATGTATATAACTATTCAAGCAATGAAATCAGTATATATGTAATTAGGTGGACTATACATATAGATATTGATACAAGAAGATATATATATATCTGTATTATATATATGTATTAATATAAATATGTTCTTAGTTATTTCGTATAGTTATATAGTTAGTTTGTAGTTAATTAACATCATTATTTTTATATCAAAGTCAATCATTTTATTTATTTATAAACGTATCTGTTAATGATGACAACAATTGAGCTGTTGTACATGAGAATTTGAACCTTATGAAGAAGGTAAAAGTTATTAAATTATTTTTATTTTATTAAATATTATACCATTATAAAATAAACTTATAATAAATGAGTATTATTCTCATGTAAAAAACAATTATGTTTACAAATAAATCGGAATAAATACATTAATTATATAATTTAAATAGTTATCTATATATAATATTAATAATCAAAAACAACTATATTGGTAAATATGCTAACAATTGGGTATAATTATTCCAAGAAAATATAATTTTAAGTTTACTAATAATAATAACAGCTACAATAATAACCTAAACATCAATAACCTAAATACAGGATACATACACTGGAATCACACTTTTCTATATACAAAATAGAGTGTTATAAAACATAATTTTTTATATTTTTATTTTATATCAGATGTAATAGTTAATGTTTTATAATTAATGTTAAAACATTATTTAAAAAATATATTAAAATAGAATATTAAATAAATACACATTTTTTGTATTATTATGAATGATATTAATATATGTAATATTTACAGTGATTAACTGATTATGCATTATTACTCGTACTAATATATTCAATAATAATTATTAAGTATGCATAAAATAGACGTTTTTATATTATATGAGCTTTTAAAAATTCAGGTCCCACTCTATGGAATTCCCTACCATCCATTCTATTAGATACCACAAAAGATTTATGTATTTAACTTCTTATTTTCCCTCTACCTCTAATCATTAAATAATCCAACTTATTATTTTTATATTAGTTAATTGTATCCTCATTTTATCTTCAACGTATTATCATTTTCTAATTGTTTTTTCTAATTGTTATTTTCTTCCCGCACGAGCGAAGGGGTCTACATGACCCTATTTTAGTGCTTAATAAACCATATATCATCATCATTATCATCATATCATAATAATAGTAATTTAGTAGCAATGATTATTAATTGACTTATAATGATAATATAATGAAAATATTCATTAATTAGGATTATAACTATTGTACTATAAAACATGATCATATACAAATATAAATAAATATATATATTATTGCAATACTATAATGAATACAAGCATTTAGGACAGGCAAGTTTAAATAAACAGTTGTACACACTACATACATCATCATACTTATATAGGCATTACTGTATGTGCTGCAGACTACAGCATCAGAGCTTTATATCAGTGTGTTGTACACCTACTACTACTACTACTACTACTACTACTACTACTACTACTACTACTACTACTACTACTACTACTACTACTACTACTACTACTACTACTACTACTACTACTACTACTACTACTACTACTACTGCTGCTGCTGCTACTACTACTACTACTACTACTACTACTACTACTACTACTACTACTACTACTACTACTACTACTACTACTACTACTACTACTACTACTACTACTACTACTACTACTACTACTACTACTACTACTACTACTACTACTACTACTACTACTACTACTACTACTACTACTACTACTACTACTACTACTACTACTACTACTACTACTACTACTACTACTACTACTACTACTACTACTACTACTACTACTACTACTACTACTACTACTACTACTACTACTACTACTACTACTACTACTACTACTACTACTACTACTACTACTACTACTACTACTACTACTACTACTACTACTACTACTACTACTACTACTACTACTACTACTACTACTACTACTACTACTACTACTACTACTACTACTACTACTACTACTACTACTACTACTATTGACCTTTCATGATTACTTAACAAGTGTCTACTACTGAGGTACTACAGTATTAGTAGTTGTTCTCTATAGTTACTATACTATGCTATTATTATTATTATTGTAAATCACCCCCACCCACCCAGGATTGTTGTCGTATAGATTCTATTATACTAATAGACTTTGATTCATTATACTTGCCAAACTACATACATATATATGTGTATTTATATTATTAGTATCAGATATATACGGTTAACATATATTGTAGTAGTAGAGTTTATCAAGACAATTACCTTTATATAATATGACGCGTTATATAATAATATATAAATAATAAAATAATAAAATAATAATATACTTCCTGTTTATAATAAACAAATAAAATGAATAATACAATATATATATATATATATATAATTGTAATGTAATACACAATTGTTAAACACTTATAAACAAGCTAAATAATAAATATCACGAAAGTATACACGATCTTCATCTACAAAATATGAATAACCGAATAATCACTAAGTCACATTACTATAGTATAGTATATCAACATAGTTCTGATGACTTCTTTAAATCACCATGCTAGGTTACTTAAGGGGATGGGGAAGCACGATCAGAGCATAATGAAATATGCGATGTTAAAACGATATGAATGAAACAATGCTACATTGATACATTGAAACAATGGAGGTGATCACCCCCTCCTGTACTGCATGTTATAATACACTGCGCCTGATTAGGGGCGCTTCAACAGGGGGGGGGGTATGTCCCCCCCCATTTTAAAATCTAGGGGGACCTTCTATGTATTGATCCCTCTCAACTTTTACCATAAAATTTATGTTGATTAGTCGGTCCCCCCTACATACACACCATCGTTCGAGTGCCCCTATGCCTGGTATGTAGACTGCAGCTATCTCAATATAATGTATTGGGCAGGCTATAGTGCAAGCGTAATTAGTATGCCATTATTAATAACAAGTAATAGAATGTAACACATCTACAAACTATGTGCAAGTATACATACGTGTCTATTATTATACGAGTGTTTTACGAGTATTATTATATACGAGTTAAACAAATAATGCTGACATAACATAATTATAGTCGATGATGTAATATATTATAGTATGATGTAATATGTGTAAGTTGGTTTGGATTAAATATGTAACCGTTTTACGATTACATTCCTTAGTAGATATCTATCACATCACTATATGGGTTAGGAGGAAATAATAGTTGAATGTCTTAATGGCATGTAACATAAGTCATGTTGTTGTATACACTAACTTTATATCACATGATAATACTATTACTCATTAACATTGGAGATCCATAAGTGATTAGTTATGATATAATGGAGGTTTAGATATAAAGGGAAAGAGGGTACAAGTATGTTATAATAACTAATTATTATAGCATATTAGATAGTTCATATATATATATATGTAATATATAGAATTATAATATAGTATTACATATTGTAATGGTTGAATAAAGTATGTTGAATAAAGTAATCTTTAGATATAAAGTATAGAAAATAATGTTGATCATGTGAATCAGTGAATCATTGAATAATAGATATTATACAAATATTTAAGATATATGAATTAAAGTAAGAAAATTAAATCTAATAAAATCATTTAATAATAGATTAATTTATATATAATAAATTAAAACTATAAGGAATTTATGAAATATAAAGTTTAATTTTGGCTCTGATAATAAGAGAGTTGTTAAAAATCTTAGCTTGAATATGATTTATACAGTAAAGTGGAGCTGGTTTAGAATGAGCAAATAGCTGTTAAGATTATGTTAAATGTATTATTTGTAAAGGAATGAAGGAATATATTATAAAGGAATAAAGTGGGTAATGAGAAAACATGAAGAAGAATACATAACTATTAGCCTGATATTTGAGAAAGTGTCATTAACTTATAGATGAATAATGGCTGTATTATAATGGAGAACAGATCATAAGATAGATGTAATCATGACATAGGGTCTACAATACCTAAATCAGGGGTTCTAGTAAGGTTAAAATGGTTAAGGTTGATGCTGTGGCTATCTAAATACAAGGAGACTTATTAACATCATGGGATATAGTAGTGTGTATATGTGTGTGTGTGTATGTGTGTATATGTAAGTATATTGTGTGCATGTATGTGTGTGCACTGTAAACATGTATGTGAATTCAAACTATTCATTTTAAACTGTATTCATATTTAAATATTTGTTTAATTTTATACAATTACTATCTAAGATTAATATATATATATATATATATATATATATATATATTTGTTTAATTTTATACAATTACTATCTAAGATTAATATATATATATATATATATATATATATATATATATATACATCTTATCTAAGATATTTATATATATATGAATATATTTTTAATTCAAATTAATAATCACCTAAAATAAATTATGTATATACAATATATAGATTGTATGGAATAAATGGAATTCTAATGACTATTACTGCTATTCCGAGCATTACAGCACTACATCTATGCTAGATATCACATGACACATACCATAATGTGGGCGTCGCTAGATAAAGGGCACACAATCGCCCAGAAGCCAAACGCCAAGATGAAAGTCTGCATGAACAGGTATGACTGAGAAGGGAACGGATCTGGGAACATGGACGCCCTGTAGTAGTTGTGTGTGTATGTGTAGTATATATATGTACAGGGTTTATGTGTGTGTATAGTGAATGTATTATTGAATTGATTTAATGTTTATTTAAACACTTAAATAAATCATCAATAATTTCTCAAAAGTGTATATATAGAATAAAAATAGGTAAAACTATAATATATGTAATATTATATGTGTGTGTGTGTGTGTTTGTGTGTAGTAAATGTATGTATAGGGTGCATATGAGTGTGTAGTGCATGTTATGCATGTGTATATGTGTATTACGTTATGATTGTAGTTGTAATTTAAGTGCGTTAATGACATAAGAGATTTTACATTTACATTATCAGTGATAGCAGTGATGTAACACTTATAACATGCGTTAATGATGTAATCATTACATCGCGTGTGATCGTGTGTTATTTAGTATTCGTATAATATTCGTGTAAAATTGTAGAAATAATTATTTTTTGTAAATGAATGAATAAAGATTTATTCTAATAAGAAACTATAATGTAACTAATATAAGTATTACATATAGTACATATTATGTTACTGTGAGGAGGTAAGAGGTCAATTACTAATGTCTTCTAATTGTATATAAGTAATCTAAATATAGCATTTATTAAATAATATATCTAATTTTATTTATATATATATATTATATATTAAGTTTATTATTCTAGAATCTAGATAAAATAAAGTGGAAACGTAATAGTTGTAATATTGGGTATCATTGATGTTACTAACCATATGGACAGCATGAAATGTACGATCACAATGACCTTGACTGTTGTTTCAGGAGAGTTCACCATTATTCTTGATTATGTTGACACGGTGGATCTATGATGAAATAGGCGCTAATCATCATAATAGTACAATATACATATGTTTACATATAGTACTAAAGTAGGCTAAATACATTCAAAATAGTTTTAAATGTACAGATATATTTAATAAATTCGAAATTCACAACCAATTGGCTATACAGTTCAGAGTTCCAGAAAGTTAAATTTAAAGCATTAGAATTAAAGATAATTGAATATCATTTAAAATATAACCTATAAACATTTGTTTTAGCAATTAGAATTTTGTGGACTTACAATAGATATTTATATATATATATATATATATATGATGATGATGGTTTATTATACACAAATATATATATATATATATATATATAATAGCGCTATTCTCGAATGTATTTTAAGTATACTATAGTATGTTACTTATATATAATAATAATAATAAATAGTGCATAGTTAATAGTATAATAATAAAAAGGATATATACAGCGTATTCTCTCGATAAAAAGAATAAAATATAATAAAATAAAAACGAAAATAAAAGGTGTTATGAATTATATACGAGTTAAATAAAAGTTAAATATATATAAATACTACTTTAACTTAGACTTAAATGAAAATTAGATATAATCATAGGTAAGGATGTGGGTAACTTGTTTGTTTATTATTATCATATAATGCATGGCGAACGACTATAAAATGAATGATTTAAATTGCGGAACATGGTACGATTAAGTGGATTTCTAGTTTATCAAGCAATCTATCACCTCATATACCTGTGGGAAGTGACAATATATGTGTCTCAAACACACACATTTCATAATAGATGTACGAGTAGATCTCATATTTATGCGATACTTTTTAAAAAAAGTTAAACTTAAGTTTATATATCTAGTACGAATTACAAATCCTAACATGTTTGTTTTGAATATTATTAGAAAATTTAATTTTACCATATAGTTTTTATTTTGAATTCGATTTTTATAATATAACCTAGATACTTATATATATATACCGACTAAGTACTGAATGATTAAGTATTTGTTGTTGTTATTATATTTGATCAAGGTAAATATTTAAATTGAGATAATAATAATTAAAAATATGTATATAAACTTTATAATATAAAGTATAAAATAGCTTAAAAATTGGATCATATATACTGTTTATAATATACATATGAATAGAATGAAATATTACATTGGTATTATATAATAGCTTAAATATATATGCACACATATATAAAATAAAACGTTTGCTACTATAGAATAGTTAAATATAAAAGTACACATAATGTATTAAAGGTTAATCTGGTATTATATAATAGTTTAAATATATATGTACAAATGTTATGAATAAAACTTTAATTTTCTCTTATATTATATAAGTTACAATAAATGTAAACATATACAAATATAGAATAAAACATTAATAGTAAAATAGTATAAATATATTTATATTTAAACTATTTTTCAATTAATTCAATTAAAATGATATATAGGATTGTATAGATAATCGGATAATTACTATTTTCTGATGCGATATAAAGATAGCATATTTATCATATACACGCGGACTTATTCATATATATTTATGTTAAATAATATTTCTTGTGAGTAATAGTTATGTTAAAGGTAATAATGTTAATTATGTCAATTGAATTGTCTATTGTGGTAGTATAGTTATTAATATTCTGATTTCCATGTTTGGGTGCCTAATTGTATTGATTGGCATATGGTAATATGAAGTATATATTGAAGGACATCTGGTGTTTATATATATTACATTATCACATTATAGAAATATAAATATTAGTTTAAACAGAAATGTAATAAATAATCTTTGTTATGCTGATGTTAAAACATTTTAATTGTTCATTATATATTAAATGAATGGTTGGCAAGTATTAATAGATTGTTGCCAAGAGTTTCATAGTCATAACTTTATAACATATAATATTAATAATCTGTAATATTGCATATTTATCATTATTCATCTAAACATAAATATAAATAGTTAAGTTATATATATATATATATATAGGTAATAGATTGTTAAATGTTATTAAGTTAAATAAATATCTTGATTATTATATCTCATATGATTTATTTCATAATGAGTTATCTTTTATATTCTAATATAAAACAATGTTATAATCTGATTTATTCTATAAGAAATAATTTAAGTTTTTGCTAAAATATATAAACTTTTTGTGTAGCTATGTATCATTTGGTAAACAACAAATTAAATATCAAATAATAATACATATAATAATTATGTATTATAATCAATGATAATGTTCTAATTTTACAGTTAAACTAAGAATTGTATATCATTTATTATACTTATGCATTTCTCATTAAATGTTAAATTAACTATTTAATTAGTCAACTTTATAAATGTAATATTATATCCTTCATTACAATTTATTTTACGATTTAATTAATTAATTTTGTAATTCGTATACAAATACATATATATCCATATACAAATACATAATGGCATACTATAATAGGATTAACAAAATATAATTAATAACAAATTCAACTGAGAAAAACAAGCTACAACGTGCTTTATTAAATTTGATAGTAACAAAGTGTATATAGATGTTCTTACTTGATTAATTTAATGATTTTTATTTATTAATGTCAGTTTATTGGCATCATATATTAATATCATATAATGTCATGCATCATATAGATCTTTTACAAAATAATAATATAAATATTGATTGTAGTATTACATTGTATATTTTAGAGTATTACATAATGACTAATGATAATATTTCATATTTTCACATATATTATTTTAAAGTGTTTACAAGTGATTATATAAGTAATCTATTTTAATTTGTTGTTATTTTAATTTACAATAAAAAAATATATTTTACATTTATTTTAAAGCTTATACAATTAACAAATTAATGTTGTTATAGATTATTTTACTATTTAAATAAAATGTATTGTGTTATTCTAATTATTTTTCAATCTAGGATTATTTTAGGTTATTATAATTATACATTAATCCCATATCTAGTTTTTATATTTTTGTTTTTAAATTATGATTTATTTAATATATTTATATTATGATTTATTTAATATATTTATATTATATTTTTTATAAATGATTAATTTATCAAATATTATCGCTTATTTTATTTATATATTATTTTGTTCATGATGTGAGGGGGTTGTTGAAGGATGATAAGTGATATAGTTTACGAGAAGTATTATAATACATTATATTATATAAATTATTTTATAATTGTATGATATTATTATGTTTATAAACAATTATCTAGTAACGTATAAACATTTAAATTAGTGATAGATATATGTGTTTAATTGAGTGATATATTACATTGTATTATATGCACTTTCGGTATATACTGGATATATAATATGTATCGGGGAGTAGGGCTATCAGAGTTTATACTCATAGCGAGAGCATAATCCTAAATGATTAATAACTTGATGTATCTTTATCATAAAGTTGATGTGCTATATTATATAGCCTATATATCTTGAATATGCTGGATATTGTGGTGTAGCGCTTTATGCTTTATTTACTATTTAATTGATCATACGAATAGCAGTAATCTCAGAAAAGGTACTTTCGGATGAGATTAAAGATAACCGTCCGCATTTACCTCATCGGAGATTGCTGGCCACAATAAATATGTCGTTATTTCTATTGGAATGTTCATTTATTTAAATACATCATTTTTATTTATTATATATGTTTTATGAAATTTTACTTTGCGTAATTTAGTTAAATAGGTGAATGACCCAACAAGTTTTGCTTTTTAATTTATCTAGGTTTTCAGCCAACTCATTTTAAATTATTATTATTCATTATTATTATTCATGTGGAAAGCAAAATGACATTAATAATACGCATTTAAGTCAAGTCAAATATTATAAGCTTTTATAACATATTTTAATCTCAATACTATATTTAATTAAATATTAATACTTTATTATAAACAAATATCATATTTAATATAATTATAAAAATTATTGTTATAATTATATTAAATTATTTAATAAATATAATTTAATATTATATTTATCGAATTATCTGGAAGAAGCCCACCGATTATTATTATAAGAATTTCAGAGTTCAAGGTGGGTTATACTTATATATGTCACTCAAATACATTACATACGCATTACTGCACAATTTAAAATATGTAACACATTGTACGATATTTTATAGTAATAGAATATTTTATAGACTCACTTCGGGATATATGCAGCTAACAAAAATATAAAATAAAACAAAACCAACGATATCAAACAAACCAAATATATATATTTATTTAATATATATATATATATATATATATATATATATTGAATATTGTATAAATAACAAATATGTTCAACATAATCATTATGATAATGTTGTACCTACTTTTATGCAGTACACATATCATAATGGACAGACTATTTTAAATTATGGAGTAGTGCACCAAAATATGTGTTTGACTGACATATATAATTACCGCCCATATTAAAGTGAAATACTAATAATAATAATCAGCGGGATTCTTCGAGATTCACGTATTTATCGAATATTATATTATATAATAATAATTATAATAATATATATTAAATATATATTTTTTTAAATGATATTAATTTTAATTTTTATTAATTAATAATATTAATAAATCATTACCATAAGTTAGTAACTATAGTTATAACTTTAAAATAAAATTAATTAATGATAATATATGCTTAATTATGGTATACGATCATAAAGGGTTGATAATGTAAATAAGCGCGAAAAAGAACGAGTTAAGTATTTATAGGCTCACTTTGGAATGTAATCATTACAGTAATGCAGCTAAAAAAAACAGAATAAACCAATTAAACCAAATAACCCCCAAATATAAATACAAAATATATATATTTACATTCTAAACCCGTCCGTTATAATCGGATACCCTTAATTATTACCTTAATTGTAAGTTAAAAACTTTAATTTAAAGTTTAAAATAAAATTAATTTAAATTAAATTTAAATAAAACAGGTAATACAATTACTACTTTAATTAAAACTGTTTATTTTGATATAATTTATATATATTATTATATTTATATGAAACATAAAGTTAATAAATTAAAATATATGTTATCAATTTTAAGTATAGTTAAAATAATTACCTTTGAAGATATGAAAATGAAGAATTCGTAGTTAATGATAAATTAAATTTTTAGGGAATTTAAATACAAATCATGTGATACATTTCAAAAGTTTTGATCCACAAGGATCAAAAATATTACTAATTTATAATAGTCAGGTTGAAATTTAACCTACTAAATAAATAATAAATATAGATAATAAAACTACATCGTACATCCTGACAAGACCTCCTATAATCTCGATGTTATAAGAGGTATTTAACCTGATGCGTATATACAGGTCTATGGGAGGGGGGAAACTATACACAAATACAAATCATAATGGTTATTCTGAGAATTTATAAAATAAAAAAAATATATAAGTTAGGAAATATTACGAATGAAAAACTTTCAATTGAAAACAGTTATACGTGTAGATTTTTATAATATGATGAATACTATATATATATATATATATTATAATATGCAATACAACCCATGCTATATATTTTCACATAACAGAGTCATATATTTAATACAACATATATATATCTAATTAAATTCCATATTTCACGTACTGTGAGACTATCACATGTGCTGACAAATAAGTATATTCCATTGATTGTAAATACATATATACATAGTATCACACATATACATAGTATAACCAGGGAATAC
Organism: Osedax fenrisi; assembly: GCA_964019155.1. Taxonomy (NCBI): domain Eukaryota; kingdom Metazoa; phylum Annelida; class Polychaeta; order Sabellida; family Siboglinidae; genus Osedax; species Osedax fenrisi. The sequence goes on from OZ025243.1 coordinate 76,509,998, forward strand.
CCTGATATTACCAAAGCCCGATTTGGAATTACATACACACGATTATAATTTATATATATATAAATATAGTTTATTATATATATACCATATATTTATATTAAATATAAGACTAATTAAATATAATTATTATACTTATTATTAGCTAATTAATACAACGCTATATATTATATATTTAATCAAGATTACTTATGCTAATAATAAATCGATGTAACCATATTACATATAATTATGAATTACAATATTAATAAAAAACGAAAACTTAGTATCAATATTCAACTTTTAATTTAAATACACTACTATGGCTTCTATAAGGATCCTGTGAATTGAATTAAAAATATTTAACCTTTGACATTTAAATATCTTTGATATTATTTGTAAATATGGCTTCTGCAAAATTTGTCAAATTTGGAAGTCATTTAAAAGAATTACGTATACATTTATGTCAAACATCCGCAGCTAGCAGTGGTGTAAGGTAATTAATTAATAATATATTATTTATATATAAATTCTATAATATGATATAATTGTATTGAATTTTATGGGTGAAACCAATAGTTTGACCTACACAATTATTTATAAAATTTCATTTATATATTAATATGTTATATTATTAAGGACAGCACCTCTGCTCTATACATCTACATTTTCAATTGTTTATATCCCGAATTAGATACTTATTAGTGGTATATTTAATTTAATTTAAACCAATTTAAATATAGCCAGAAATTTATATCTACTTGTAAAATAAAAATATATTCATTTTTTTAAATTTGTATTTATTTATAAATATGTTATTAAAAATTCGAATTACTAATATGTTTTAAATTAAAAGTTACGTTTACACATTATATGTCAACATTCTATATAATATAACGTGTATTACATCATATTACTATTTTAATACAATCATATTGAAATAATTAATAACAAATAGTTTTTTTTCTCATTAAGTTATATATATAATTCGTTATCAAAGTTATAGTCGTAGCTATATAAAATTAGAATCTCGTGTACATATATATATATATATATATATATATATATATATATATATAATTTATAGATCTATATATCACCTATACTTTCGTTTAGTGATCTAGAGATTATATTTTTAAATAGCTGATTCTCAATAAAATTCTAATTAATAATTAAAATATAATAGTTACTAATTATAGACAATAATGTAATTCGATAAAAGAATGAAACCGTAAAATAAAAGTTTCACAAAATATGCCACAACAGATGTTCTCTCCTTGATATTATATAAATTAAATATAATTTTAAATTTTAATAAAACAATATATTGAATAGAAATATTATTAAATATAAACCATATTTATCCTTATTATCCATATATTATTACAAATATTGTATGTATATATATATATATATATATATATAAACAGTGATGGGCACCGATCCTTTTTTCCTGGATCGGCGATCACGAATCTCTATTTATTCTCTTATGCGATCCTTTTCACGATCCCAATCCTGGTCTCGATTCCGATTCCGATATTATTTATATATTTAATTAATACGATTTTATTTCATAATTAGAAACAATACATATTTATTATAAATCGTTAATAATTGTAAATAATGTGTATTATTAATATATTTTATTATATTTCAATAATAAGTCTATTTAATAAAATGCATCCTATAGACTGTATGATAGACTCTATTATTGATAGAGTGAATTAATATAATTTATTTATATAAATACATTGAATTGTATACACATATTTACTTATTGTACAAAGTACAATGTACTCAGAGTACAATATATTTTGAGTCAAAGTCAGTGGTTTACTTATATGATGTTAATTGATTATATTCTATTATGGTCAAAATAACAATTGTTATATAAATAGGCTACCATGTGTTTTTGCAATATCTTGGAAAACATTACAAAATAATTATCAATACAATATAATAATAAAATACTAAAATGTTGTTAATATTCTTATAGATAAATATAATAATATTAGAGTATCGTATTTGCAATGATGGGCACCACATTTTTTCCTGGATCGGTGCTCCCGCTCCTCTGTTTATTCTCTTATTCAATCCTTTTCCCGATTCCAATCCGTATCGCGATCCTGCCCATCACTGTATATAAATATATTTAAAGGATACCATACCTTTATAATATTATGTTACATAATCTGTATAATTAATGATATACACTAAATAACTATTTAGTAAATAACGATAGTGAAATGTAAACTGAAACTCAAATATAAACATAGAATAGAGAATCTTATGGTAAACATATTTATAAATATTAAACCTTCGGCGAATAGTTGAATTTAGTGAATATAGAATGCAAACCACCATTAGGATTAGAGAATATTAAATGTATTATGCATTATATTTCTAAATTTGATATAATATACTATTTTTAGACTGCGAAGGAGCATACATATGATATTATCTATAGATACTGCAACAAAACCATATAGATGGATTTATATGCTAAAATATATATTTATTAAAAAATATTATTTATAATCATAATTAAATATTTGTTTTATGATTTATTTGTGAATGGGCAATTTAATTTAAAAAATTATTTCGTTAACTAATTATAACAAATTTAATATATATATATAATATATATAATTATATATAATATATATATATATATATATATATACACACAAATATGTAAAGAAGGATAATACGTGTAACCTATCATCATTGAATGAGGACACCAACCTGTACTGATGGTTCTATTTATATTAATGATGATAACCTACTAAGGGATCATGTTGTATTTCAAAATGTAATCATATAGACTAGAAGAATATAATATTAAATATGATCTAAATTAATAAACAATATGTTAATTTAATAAAAATGTTTGCAGGTCAAAATTGACCGTCAAATATTATAGCAACAATCTGTTATCTGTTGTATTGTTTAGTTTTATAATTGTATATTATCTATCAGAACAAATATATAAATGATAGTTTATAGTAAATTAAAAATACAATAGTTTAAATTTAATATATTAAGGGGGTTCACGGTCTTTAGATTTCAATGTAATTAGATAGGACGTTTTTTTTTGTTGAAAATTCAAAAACTCAAGAAATATTTAAGAGTTTCACATAATTTAAATTGCATAACATTAAGATATATTGTGTTAATTGTTCTATAGGAATTCTAAATTATTAGAATAATAGTTTTGAAAATATCAACATTTTTAAAAAATAAAAAATTTTTAAAAATAAAATAATTATTTAAAAAATTTAATTATCAATTATTTATAAACTCTACATCTAATCACAAATATTTTCTATAGCTACAATATACATATAATACTAAACATACTTTGAAAATGTGAACAAGTTTAGTCAATTATTCATTGAGAATAGAAATGTTCATAAAAAAAACTTATATTCTGAGATAATTGATTTTAAAGATTGACTATATTATTTATCTGCTTTTTGACATTTATTATTATGGTAAAAGTTAGTTTAGCTAAGTCTTACAATTTTTATATTATATTTATATAACTTGTATAATTTGTCATGCTTTTGAAATAAATTGCATCTATATAAATTATTATTATTATTATTATATATTATAGTTGCATATGAAAGAATAAAAATATACAAAAAATAAATTGTATTATAATTATGATTGATTTTTTTTTTATTAGATATTATAAAAGTAATCCACTTCCATAATCCTTTGATGAAATTTGCCTTCTTTGTCTTGCCCGTCTCCCTTCCCTTGATTATGTCACCTGTTTCTTCTTAGAGGCTTTCACTCTTGTAGCATCTCTAGCCGCCGCATCTAGGTAAACTCGTAAAATCTATAAAATTGAAATATTGTAAATATTTTATGATATTATATTCCAAAATAAACACATTTATCTGACATTTTATAAATAATATATGATCATTTTATATAGTTATATAATAGTTATATATTATATATAATATAAATTAGATTAGCATAAATATAATAAAATCTAATTGCTTTGTTTCAATATTACCAAATTGAAATATTGTAAATATATTATGATATTATATTCCTAAATAAACACATTTATCTAACGTTTTATAAATAATATATGATACTATTATATAGTTATATAATAGTTACATATTATATATAATATAAACCTTGATTGTATCTCGATTACGCCTGGAAAGTTGTCGTTTAGTCAATCGACCCATATCAAATAATAATAATGAAATGACGCTATCTTATTATTATAGAACAAAGCCAACGGCCAATCACTAGCATTTATAAAATGAAACCAACAGATCGCGCTGGTAATAACAGATGGCGCTGAAAAACAGTGTTATAATATATGTAAACCATAATTTTTGCGCCATTTTTTTAATTATTATTTTATTAGAAATAGGTAGTGTTATAAAATTATGTTTTTTTATGCTTTATATATGTTTTTAACGTATGATATTTTGACATATCATACATTATACATGTAGTAATCTATTTTTAAAATAAAATTTTGTTTATAAATTTTTTTATTTTAAAGACCGTGAATCCCCTTAATAGTTTTATTATATATATAATTATATGTTTATGTCTACAAGATACGACCACTTTTACTGTCAATATGTTTATCATTTAAGAGTATTCATAAGTTATGTATACCGATGTCATATGTGATATAATATATATATATATATATATATATATATATATATAATATAATATTAGTACTTTAAGCAATTGATATAAATTATAACTTGTAATGATAACATAAATTAAATCACTTTATTTAAATATAAATTATATTATATATTATATATATATATATATATATCATTATTAATTATAACTAAATAACCCAATATTATTAACAAAATATTTGTTTACTATTAAATCACATTATTTGACAATTAATTATTTGACATACTATCTATCAAACAGAACTTTCCTGGAAGAGAACTATGTGAACCTGAAGAAAGTAAATCCCAAGTTCCCTATCTTAGTACGAGAATGCAGCAATGTCACTCCCTCCATCTGTGCCCGCTATGGTTGGTAATACATCATCATTCACTAGTTCACGTATTGCATCATCACTCACTAGTTCACGTATTGCATCATCGACCAGTCATTGATGCATGTATTACATTATTATCCAGTCACTAATACATTTATTATATCATTGCCAGTCGCTAATAAATGCATTATATCGATGTCAGCTGATTAATTTTCTTCATTCTATTAGTCATCAGTAATTACACATCACCATTAGCTTATCACTCTCGCACTCTCGCTCTATCATTGCCTAGTTTCTAATACAACACGGTTGTTGGGTTTTGTAATTTGTTGTGAAAAATATTGGTTTTTTATTTATTAAATAATTTGTATTGATATATTGTTATTTGTAATAAATTTGTAATAAATTTGTAATAAAAAAATTCTATGATTATTATTAGATATAGATTCATGTATAATATAGTAAAGAGTATTATAGTATAATTTATACAAAGCATTATTAGTTATTTCAGTAAATTCTTTCCATTTTATATTTTTCTTATGTTAAATTTATGTTACAAATTATGTATGAGGCTTAGTAAGGCCAAAAGTCGTATACGACATTTTATTTAAATTTAATGTTAGTTTATTAAAGCATAACCATGAATAGATTTACCAATAATTTGCAATAACTTTATTTTCAAATGCACACTGCACATTGCACAGTTGTCCATATCAGCAAATAGAATACAGCTATTTTCATCCATAACTCTAGTGATATCATTAATATAAAGCAGAAACAGTAACAGTCCCTGTTCAGATCCCTGAGGTACACCTATATTCATTCTACGTAAATTAAAGTCAACATTGTGGTAAGACACACATTATTTTCTATTAGTGATATAGCTATTTAATAAATCAAGCGATATTCCTCTGATACCAAACTTAGATAACTTTTTTAATAATATACCATTATCTGACGTATCAAAAGCTTTCTTTAGATCGATATATACAGTTAAACATTTATATTTATTATCTAATTTATTAGAAATAATATCTATTAAGGGGGTATCCCACTACAAGTATTTCCGCCAACTTGCTGGAAATATTTTAACTTTAAAACGATGTTCTATCAAGTTAAATACAATTTTAGTGGGAAACCCCCTTACTTTCCGGCAAGATGCTGGAAAATGTTGTAGTGGGATACCCCCTTTAAGCAGTCTAACTCATTTGCGGTAGACCTGCATACTCTAAAACTAAATTGATTATCTATCAAGATATTATGTTTATTAATATAATTTAGAAGACGTTGTTTAATAATTTATTCTAAAGAATAAGACATTTGAGGAAATAATGAGATAGGTCTATAATTAGTAATTATTAATTAAATATGGGTAATTATTAATTACCCATACTATCTTTCTTACCACTCTTATGAATAACTATAACTTTGGCAATTTTTAGACAATTTGGAAAATATACAATTTTAATACATTTATTGTATAAATAAGTAAGACTAATAGCAATATATTTACTAATTAATTTAGTAAAATTCATACTAATATCATAGTAATCGCATGTAAAGCTAGTTTTAGATTTTTCTATAATTTGAATAATTTCACTTACTGACGTAGGTTTGAAGAAGTGTGATAATGGAATTGGAATTTGATTAATATAATTATAAATATTAGATACTGCATTAATTATTTTAGATATATTAGATCCAACCTCACTATAATATTTGTTAATTTTATTTGAAACCTCAAGATCGCTATCACAAAAAATAAAATTATCTGATTTACAGGTATCATCATTCAATCATTTATTTAAACGGCTCCATTTATATAATATACATAATATATAGTATAGATTCTATACTATTATTAATAATATTGATATTAATATTAAATGATACTAATAGTATTTAAATTAATATATAATTTTATAATAATTTTATATAATTAAATCAAAAAAACCGAATAAAAAACCGAATAAAAAAAACCGAACAGCCCTGCATGTATTACATCATTGCCTAGTTGCTATTACATGTATTATCGACCAGTCACTAATAAATGCATTACATCATCCACCAGTCACTAATACATGTAATATATCGATGTCAGCTGACTCGTTTGCTTCATTCTATTAATCATCAGTAATGACACATCTCCATTAGCTTATCACTCTTGCATAGGTACATAACACTGAGTAATTCATATATCTACTTATTCTAGATACTAGTGTAGTGAAATTAACTTTATATGCATTTGAATGAATGCTTTTATTTTCAGAATATTCCTAGACATATACAGAATAGAATAATATAGAAGCATACATATTCAGTAATTTCATAGAATTTGTATGTTCATATTTAAAATCTTTACATTTTGTTTCGCTCAAAAATTATATAATATATTAATAACTGTATAAACAATTGTTTGATATCATCTCATTAGATTTCTTAGTTTAATGATAAGAGAAAGTTGAAGCTGATTATTAAGATGAAGTTATATTGTTCATTATTAGTTTTTTCATCATCTTAATGTAATTATAAGTATATTTTTAATTGAGAGACATTTCTTCATAACTATATAGTCATATTAATAATACTATTGAAACTTATACAACTACTATCGTGATATATTTGTAATATTATGTCACCATTGTACAGCCTATGGACGAGAAATTAACGTATTATTAGACAACAAAAGTTCTTCTGAAATATTAACAGAAGTAAACAACTTAGTCGCAAGAAAGAATTAATCACAAATAAATATAAATACCTTATGAGTTTTATGTTAATTTATATATATTTATATATAGATAGTTTATTGAATTGCTATTGAAATAAATAAAAAGTAGAAATAAACAGTAATACAATAATACTCGAAACAAGAATAACTATGTAACTATTTAGTAGTGAATTATACATGTATAATAGTGAGTGCACATTTTGTTCATACATTACAGTTTGGTATTAATCAAACTATTCGTAGTCTCTCAGCAACAATTGTAAGATTTACATGATACAATACGTATATTTACTAATGAAATATGTATGTAAAGAATTAAGATTACTCTGTTTTATACTATAAACATATTCCATAAATTTAATATCATGAGTTATTCCCTTTTTGGGATGAAAACAATTGTATTGTACAAGTCATATTAATATACCTTAATTAAATATATTATATTGTAAACTATTAAAATTAATTATATTTGTAATTATAATGTAGATATTTTATTTTTAAATTACATATATATTGATTTATTCAACAAATATTCTATTAATAATAATACTCAGCATAATTATGTAGTGATTTAGTGATTAAATATAAAATTCTTTTTGTGTCAAATATATATATTACAATAATAGTAATAATATTATATTATTTAATGTAGTTGTGTTAAATATCTCTTAATTGTCTATATATATATATATATATATATATATATATATATATATATATATATATATATATATATATATATATATGCTGTATCATGTTTCACACTTACCTTTAATACAATACTATTCAATACATTTATACTCCCCATATTTATTGTGATATATATTTACATATGTAACATACTAAATTACTTATTTATTTGATAATATCAAAATATGTTATACTTATCATATGTATATTTACATTAATGTATAACAAATTAACTTATTTAATAGGTATGATTCAATGTCAATTAATATTCCCGTATATTATATCAAAAAAGTATACTCTGTAAACAAAATTAAATTAGTGAAATAATTCTTTAGCTAATGTGTAATAGTTGTATAAGATAAAATATATCTATTAATTAGTATACAATATGCTTTTCTATGTAGGTGATTTTGTTAAATTGTGAAATATTTTATAAATAAATGGCATTAACTTATCGAGCTGCACATATAATAGTGACATGATATTACCTAATAACAAAGGAGAAAGATTATTGGTTAACCGTCGTAGAAAGTTTGATGTTATAGATCATATAAACACTTGAGTAAGTATTAATAGAGATGGGGGGTGGGTGGGTACTTTACACAACTTTAGAAAATATACCGAATAGGTCTCTCATATTAATACCGTTTTAGTCGAAATTCCATCCTTCGTTTTTCATCCTCTGACTGATGAAAATAGAAATAATCCTATTTGTGGAATATTACTATTCTAATTATATTATTAATTCTAGAACTATACTATTCCGAAATATGATATGTACGTAAATATGACGGTATTGATGTGAGAATGTATATATTTGTCTTTTGATTTCATACGCCTGCAGGATGAAATCGCAATAAACAATGAGAGTACGAAAACTTAAAAACGTATTGATGTTGAACCCTATAAGGGTGTTATCTAGTAGGGTGTGAGCTATATGGTTGTGAGCTATTAGGTTGAATATAGGAAAGAGAAGTATGGTAACAGCTGAAGATTGAATTGCGGCAGTACTACCTTGACATCCAGATGTACAGAAGATGGTATGTAGATTGCGACATGAACAATGAAAGGAGGAGGATGAAAACAATAGTTGCAATGATACCATTAATCGGAGTGAGATCACTATTAGAGGTATAGCTATACCTATAGCCTATAGGCTTATGGGTTACTAGTAGACTACTAATAGTAGTAGTAAACTTGTACTGGGTACTAACCCATAAGTGTTTAATATGGGAGTTAGGGTGGGGATTAGGAAATAGTGATCAACACTAATAACATCCTACTTGAGAAGAAAAGGTTCGTAATGTGTTTAATGTGTTATTATACACACTTGTTTATGATGTATTCGATGTAGATTTGTATTTATATATACATCAATTACCCTAGTATAATTAGTTATTAATACAAATAATTACATATACATTGTAATATTAATTAAAATATGTTAGATATTTATAACATATAGCCTATATGAATATAGGTAGATTTATAATGATTATTCACCAATTTAGTAATTAGATAATACTATTTACTAATTTAAATTTAAATTAATAAAATCTTACTACTTTGTACTATTCTGCATGTGGTAATAACAAAAACTTATATACGAGTTTTTGAACTATAGTTCACCAGAAAAATATGGTAACTAACTATTGTATAATATATGACAAATATTGTTTAATTTTAAAAGCATATTTAGTATTTAATAAACTGTTATATTAATGTTAAAGTTATAATAATTATTATACTCGATAAGCTTTAGCTTCTACAAAAACCCTGGTGCAAACCTAAATCTGATAATAGTATAAATGTTGTATAACCTATATAATTATATATTTGTACATGCATTGTCTCTATTATCTTTATTTTGTTGTTATTTTAATGAAACCATTTACTGATTTACTATGTTAGTTGTAAATTTCATTTCTGTTATAATGAAGATTATATAAATTTATTTGTATTAATAAGTAAATTAAATTTAGATAGATACATTAATGTAAAGCATATCCAAGAAATACCTAAATTAACATATAAATAAATAAAATGTTGATATTTAAAAAAATATACATATATGACAGATTAAAAAATGGTATTTATAATTTTCTATAAGTTTACCTATATGATATATCTCTATAGAGTATATGTCATATAGTACTTACATTTACTTTTGTTTGCTGGGACTGATCTGTTCATAGTAATAACCGGGCATTGACCGGCGGGTATGCATATGCATGGTAACACATTATGTGCTCTACGAAATAGGCATATTTTTAGTTATTTATTAAAAGTTGTTTATTAAATGTTGGTTTGGGTATCTGAGATACGAGGGTATACCCACCCTGTATGAGGCTATAGGTACCCTGGGTAGATATATAAATATAGTTAATATGATGGTATCTATATAATTATGATTCTGTGTGAAGGGAGCTGGTACCCAGCAAACAATATATTCGACGCTTTTGGAAGCTTTTAAGAATTTATGGGAGCTTTTTCGACGCTTTTGGACGCTTTGATTCCGAATCGATATATTCGTCGCCTTTTCGACGCTTTGATTCCGAATCGATATATTCGTCGCAAATTCGACGCTTTTGGGCGCAACAGCTTCAAAGTACAATAGAACAATTCGACGCTTTTGGGCGCAAATTGTCATCAAAGCGACGAATTAATTCCGGAACTTTTGGGCGCATGGCATCCAAAAGCGTCGAATATATTGTTTGCTGGGTATGCCCACATAGATATATCTATAGTTAATATGAGGGTATACCTATATCATTATGATTCTGTGTGAAGGGAGCTGGTATTGCCCCCAATACATATCTAGGTGGAGTGGAGTTTACATGTCGATGGTAGATATAGTAAAAGTAATCATTAATCATTAGATGGTGCGATGATGTGTGGTTGAGGTCGAAGAGAAGTAATGGATGCTAACGAGGCATGTGATGTGTAATGAATGGCGGCGTGTGTGTGGGTATTTTGTTAAGTATGCATGTACGTATTAGTAACCCATATAGTTCAATAAAGCATGGAGTAATTAATTACTATTAATTTAAATACCTATAGGTATATAGACAGTATACTGTAAGCTTTCACAAACTATTCATTATATAAATAACAGTATATATACGGTTATTTATATAATGAATAGTTGGTGAAAGCTTACCAAATATACCAGTACTTTTATTTTTTTAAACTATCAAACATATCTGGGAGTGTATCTATTAGGTTATCTGGAAATATTTTCTTCTAATATCACCGGGTAATTTGGAGCAGAGTTGAAAGCAATTGTTGGGAATCCCAACTTGGGATGATTTAATCATGATTCAAATGATGCAGAAGAATGCATACAAATGTGATATTGCTTTATATAGGTATTCTCTATATTTTAATTTAAGCTGATAAAAAGAGAGTTTGACATATGTTTTGTATGTAATATATACAGAGCTGGGCAGTATCGGCGATACAGTATCTATTATATATAAGGCAAAAAATCAGTATCGTAGATACATTTGTATTTTTATTTGTATATATTATACAAATTATAAAAGTATTTGTAATCGTATCTATTAGTCATAATTGTATCTACGATACGTATATACTAAGACAAGTATGTAAACAGATACATTTTATTAAATAATATATCATTTGGACATTAAGGTATGTATATAGTATATACTATATACCCTATGTATTTTATAGCAATATTTTATATTATCATATTCTAAATTAATTTTAATATATATATAAATCATCAATATATTTTTAATCAAATATCTTTTGTAAATATTGAAATTAAATAATTATTAAAAATTATGATATATCAATTAGGTATATTAACAATTAACCTATATTAACATAATTCGATATTAAGTAATATTAAGTGATATTCTTAAAAACCATTATATACATTTATTGAAAACAAAGACATTATTTTGATAATATATGTTATATAGTAATTGATTTATAATTCAAAATTATATATTATATTGAAATATAAAATCATTTTAATAAATATGATTAATTATAAATAATAATAATTATAATATAGGGGAAAGTCCCCGATTACCGACCCCATCCTAATACCGACCCCTCTCGTATCTCAGTAACTATAAGAGATATCAAAAAATAATATATACATGAACTGTTAGTAATTTAATGATAAATATGAAAACGTATTTTGTTTTAAAAAATATTTAATCCTACAATTGTTATTTGATAAAATGTAATATTCTGTTTTATTTTTTTTAATATTTGAATAATAACTGTTTTTAAATCATTGTAAATACTTTGTAAAAGAAAACTTAATACTTCGCATAATATTGTAGATCAATAAAATGTTTATAACTATTATAAAAATAATTTAATTTGAATAACTATTAACCAATATATCTTAATTAGAAACCCATATTATTTTCCTAATACCGACCCCCTAAATTACACTAATACCGACCCCATATGATTTATGATATCCAATCAAAATAGATCCGTATTTTACTTTAAAATGTATCGTAAATTGTTTATGTATCATTTATATAGATTTAGGATTCATGATTCCAGTTGATTATATACATACTGATTAATACATAAATATTAAATAATAATATACACTATTTTAATATAATTACTATAAAGTTTAAATTTAAAATTAATATTACTATTAAAACATAAATTCAATAAAAAATAAATTGCGTGAATATTATAATTAATTATATTTATGTATATCTACTATTTTTATTGGATATTATAACACTACAATTATTTATATCATGATTATTTTAGGGGGTCGGTAATAGGAGAAGGGGGTCGGTATTAGGTACATTTATCCGATTACCGACCCCCCTGTTTATTCTTGTAAATATAATTATATCAAACATTTAAAATAGCCACTTTATGCATTGCCATAATATTACCCTAATTATAAAATTTCAATTAAATATATTTAATATTGAATAAGTTATTACAAATAATCATAGGGGTCGGTAATCGGGGACTTTCCCCTATATTAATAATATATTAATAATTTATTTTGTGTATATTTGATAATTTACTATATTCGTGTTGAACATTCGAAAGTAAATTTTGAATATTACAATATAAAAAATACTTTTTTAGACTATTTATATAATTATGAATATTGTATTCATTAAACATTTTTTTGTTGGATGTATGGATTCTGAGATACCTAGAGTGTTCATATTCGGGCACTGTCCGTATTCGGTTACTTTCCCCTACTAAAGTATCAAGTTGATACTACAAAATGAATTAAAAAATATAAATAATTTATAAATATTAAGATATATTTAATTGTAATAAATCAATAATCAATACATTTTACATTATTGATTAGTGTATAGGGTGATCGTATTTAGTACGTTTTTCACTTTATTATTTTATTTTTATTATAATAATGATGATTTCCTACAAATAATGAAAGAATATTTATTATTGAATAACGTAGTTTTACATTGTGTCTATTTATATATTGAATTTTAGAATAACGTTTTAAATAAGGTATCGCCTCATATCGGACGTTCTTGGAAAACCTGCGGTGTTTGGATATTCACAGAAAAATGGCCTTTTTTACTCATTATTCAAATATTATAATATACAATTAGATATCATTTTTAAATAAGTTAACTATCTTGTAAATTAAACACTGTGTATGTAAATATATAAAAAATTCAAAATATTCAATATGGTCATTTTTATTTGACTTATGCTACTTTTAGTATAAACTATCCTTTCGTATTAGTTATTTTCCCTACTTATACTAGATCTAACACTACCACTTCTACCTCTATCAAACTATACTAGTATAACTAATAATCAGGGTGTGACAACGAAGTTATTCCCAAGATCTTGCGATTGACAAATCCAACCAAACATATGATTTGTTTCAAGGTGAAAACGACAGCAGCGAATGTGTTTTATACCTAACCACGGAGTTGTGATGGCCAACCATAGCTACGAGGTCAAGGGTTAGTTGTAGATCATCATATATATATATATATTGTTAACAATACAGTTATATAGGTTTCATAATATTAAATGATATTTTATTAAAATCACATTTTAGGATAATTCTTTATTTAATAGTTGTAAATTTAAATTTATTTCATTTTGATTTCATAATTATATCTCTTAATGGACATATTAATTAAACTCGTGAGTTTACATCACTCGTCTTCTATATGTCGTTAATGAAATGTAATTTACTATACAATATGTAGACTAATAATTACAGCATAATTACCTATAGGTATACAGCATAATTACATGACATTCACATTAGCCCCCCTCCCAATATAGTTAAGCGACATCCTCTATCTAATGACGATAAAAATATCTTACTTAATTATAAGTTGGCGATTCAAGTCGTCATCATTGAACACTTATATTAAATGCAAAATAGTAGAATTTTCAGTAATAATCTAGTACATTCTTATATTAATATATATTAATAACTAGTTTTCACTATATATATATATATATATATATATATACACTATAGTGATATAGGTATTAATAAGATATTTCGTTAAGTTATGTCTCATCTATATATCATAGAAATTAGCGATTTTAATTTAAATAAAAAATTCGTAAAAATAATAAATAGTTATATATTAATAGATATATTAATATATAAATAGTGTATTTTCATCAGAAATATAGCTACTATCAGAGTTATTATTCTACATTTTCTAATTTAAATTTGATAAGTATTTGTAAAGGTAAACAACAATAATACATGTGTGTAACACACGAACAATAGGTGGTAATGTATTATGTGCAATACTCTTTATATTAAATATTAATAATAATCTAAAATAACAAAGGAAGACGACGTATTATAAATATCACGTGATATACGTTACCAGTCACGTGATCTATTCAACGGGTAGAGCTACTCACCCCTATACCCGGTTGTGGCGGTACTGCTTCTACTACTCCCTCCGCGGAATTACTCGCGAGGGTATACAACTGAGCTTCCAACGGCTACAGTCATGCATAGATTTAGAGTACCATAGATAGCGCATTCGCGAGAATTGATTCTACACCAATGGAGAATCGGCCGCCATCTTGGGCGACTATAGAAACTGTTTTTACATTAAATTTAAAAATAAATGCATTTAATATATTATTATGCATTGTTGTAGCGTGAATTTTTGTACTTACAGTTAAACAAAAATTGTACCAGAAATATGATTACATAGTTAAATATATAACTATTACAAAAAATATATATATATGATCTATAAGTACAATAAATAGTATTTAATTAAACAATTTTTAAATTATTATTAAAAATAATATTTTTTTTAAAATATATTCCTATATCAACATATAGTTTTACAATATATAACTTATACATTATATTATAATATTTATTACTGATTAAGTATTATTAATATATAATATAAATATGTAATATGTATATATTTAATATATAATATAATATTATTATTTCATAATATTAAATATTTTCTCTGTATATTATTATAATAATTATATACTATATATATAGATTATATATATTATATTAATATATAATATAATATTATTGTTTTGTATTATATATATATATTAATATAATATAGTATATTATATACTATATATACATAGGAAATATTTAATATTATGAAAATAATAATATTATATTATATATTAAATATTATACATATTAAATATATACATATTCATTATATATATATATATAATCAATATGTAATTTTATATATATATATATATATATATATATATATATATAATCAATATATAATTATAATTCTTTTAATGCATGTTGAACTATATTTATACTAATCTAATAGTTGTAATTATATTGATACTTTATTAATTCTTATTACTCTATGTATCGCTATTGTTGTTGTACAGATATATATATAATATTATATATATATATATATATATATATATATATAGTTACTATAGGAGTGATTGGATTAGTTAAGAAAGGTGTCAATACACAACGTACTGTCACGTAACATCATATTGTAATGTCACGTAACATCATATCATACTTTCAGACCACCGTACTGTCACGTTATATCATATTGTACTGCCACGTAACATCAAACGGTGGTCTGAAGGTATGATATGATGTTACGTAACATCATATCATACTTTCAGACCACCGTACTCTCACATTATATCATATTGTACTGTCACGTAACATCATATCATACCTTCAGACCACCGTACTCTCACGTTATATCATATCATGCTGTCTCCTCTAGCACAACATACTGTCACGTAACATCATATCATACCTTCAGACCACCGTACTCTCACGTTATATAATATTGTACTGTCACGTAACATCATATCATACTTTCAGACCACCGTACTCTCACGTTATATCATATTGTACTGTCACGTAACATCATATCATACTATCAACTTCCAGCACAACTACCTGTCATGTTACTTCAAATCGTACTATCAACTTCATTAAAAGATGCCTTTAATTAACACGAATGAGTTAATATCAATAACTAATACGACACCCGTATAATAAACTTACTTCATATAATATAGGTAACATAAAAGTACAGTCATTAGGAGCTTCATATATTGCATTTATAAATATTATTAATCATTCTTATACATCTTATGAGCCTGGTATAAACCAGAATAATTTTAATTAAAAATATATAAATGTTTATTAAAATAAAATATACACCAAGTGGATATGTAAATAATCTATAAGAAGTATACGAGATGTATATGAATTTTTTTTACAAAATTAATATTATTTAATAATGAATAATATATATTTATATTTTGTATTATATTATTATATTATATAGTATCTATATTATCATATTTTTTATAATTATTATTACTTATATTATTATTTATTTAATATATTATTGTATGTAATATTTAAATTACATAGAATAACATATTTGATTATAATCAGAGTTTATCAATATAATAAATTACAATTTTACGAATTGTAATGCTTTACGATAATCGTAACGATTTAGTTATATATGTAAAATATATTAAATTATGTATATCATATAGTATATTATATACATGTGTACATGATATGCAGTGTTTTATTATTTTAAAATGTATATTTATCATTTATTTAATATATTATAATTACAAATATTGTAAAGATATACTCTTAATATAACATTGGAACACTCATTTTTATTTCTTTAATATATTATTAAAATAATAATTATCGGAACTTTACATTTTAATAAATATTTAAAATATATTTTTGAAATTTTCACTTTATTTGAGTATAAAATAATCTGTAAATAATATATTTATATTAGCTTAATTAATATTAATAGCATAGATTTATTATTTCATATATTTGTAATGTATTAAATAATTAAACTTCAATTTAAATACATAAAATTGTAATAAATATTAAAACATATTTTTTAAATTATTACTTTATTTGAGTATAAAACGAATCTGTGAATAATATAAGTATATTAGCTTAATTACTATTAATAACAACGATTTAGTAATACACATATTTGTAATTTATTACATAATTAAACATTGTATTAACTTATAAATAACATATAAATAACATTTTAACTATAGTTTTTAAAATAATATATATTTTTACATATATATGTTTTCTATAGTCGCCCAAGATGACGGCAGCTCTCTCCGCATTGGTAGAAATAATTTGTGTTGAACGAATAGCGAATGCGCTATCTATGGTACTCTATATCTATGCATGTAGATATTGGTACTCTAAATCTATGCAGTCATGTAACGATATACTCGACTGTCAGTTATACATAAAGGGGCGTGGTTATTCCGACCAATCAGGTTACAGTGGGAACTATAAAATACACAGAACATAGTAATTGATAATCATAATAACATAACAATCTCGATACTTCTCAAGTATTTTATTAAAATTAATAATTATAATGTCTCACATAATTAAGAATTCGTTCTCTAAAGGAATACTTCAAGAAAGGTTATTAAACATTATACATTAATATTAGGAAGTGCAATATAATATATATATATATATATTATTATAAGTTATATCCTATATTCTTATACTTGATATAATTTTATGATATACATATGTAATGTATTAATTATATTATAAAAATACAGAGGTAGAATATGTAATCATATATCATAAAGTCATATTGTTATATATTCATAAAACATGTGTTTTATTTCAATATTGACAAGTTATATTATTATGATATATCAGCTTATGATGTTATAAGCAACACTAAAACTTTACCGTTACATTGAAGCCGTTAGCATATCGTAATAAAAACTGCAAAACCTGCATAACATAATATACTAATATATATATATATATATATATATATATATATATATATATATATATATTGTAACGTGTATTGAATGCATTCCATATATATCCACATCAATTCAAAATTGGTCTTATATACTTTTTATATTAACTAATAACCTGTAATTAAATTCCACTATTATACTATATTTACTAATTCAATAGGGGAAAGTAACCTAATACGGACACTTTACCAATACATGGTCTTAAAATTGTATGACTCAATATTTTATTCAAAAATTACAATATATTAATAATATCTGATTATAGATATTATTGTGATTTTAAAATTGTATTTAATATTGTTATCAATAGAAAACGGGGGTATTCGTATTCGGTACCCATGTCTGAATACGGACACCCTGTGTTATATACGGGTACCCTATATATAACTAAATAAACTATATATTATTGATTAACCAATCAGATAAATTACAATTACATTATTTATAATTAATGTAATGAATAAGTTAATGTAATTTAATTAGTAATTAATTTATTAATTGTTATTATCTTTTTAATTAATAAATAATGTAAGTATCTAAATAATAAAATTTGTAGATTTAGCTGCATTGGTGGTATTAATATTAATATTATAACGCACGTTTTTCATTTTTATGAAAATCAGAATAGTTCATACGCCTCGCTCTGGTTGGTTATAGGGTGTCCGTATTAATACATCTAGAGTGTCGGTATTAGGGACTTATATGACCTCTAGATATATGCGTATAACTTAATATATAATTGATAAAGAATAGAGAAATTATGTATATAATATTTAGAATGCTTTAGTTTTTAATAATATATTGTTATATCGATACATTTGTATATGTTTGAGAAAGTTTTAAGTTGACATTTTTTTCATAAATTTAAAAATTCAATAACATTAGTTTATTGAATATATTAACACTATTATGAATACTTAAAAAATAAAAATACTTATTTGGACTATTTATATAATTATGAATATTTTATTCATTAACATTTTTTTGTAGATTTTATGGTTTCTGAGATACCGAGAGTGTCCGTATTCGGTTACTTTCCCCGACAGTTTATAATTGCTCATTACTAAAGCTACCTATATATTATACACATACATACTATACACATACAATGTTGGATATTTAATATAACAATCGTATCGTTAGTTACATAGAAGTGGAGTTAGATCTGCATGTATGATGCACCTATATCGTATGTTTGATTCTATCCATTAAGTAATTGCTTCAATAATACTTTTACTATTGTAATAACTTGCTCGTTATCAAATATACATTGATCGAAGAAAATAGTATATTAATTCTATATTTAAATATAGCAATAATACAATTGAAATTAATTATATTGCATATATATTTAAGTTTGTATTATTTATACGTATTTTAAAATGTGTTTATATATTTGTCTTATATTTGTTTTACTTTATTTATGATTTATGGGATTTAAATCAATGATATATATATAATATTCAATGATGATGAAAATCATATATTAATTACTAACTATTATACACCAGTTAATTTATATATATATATATATATTGTTATTTTTTTATTTTTATTTGGTGGAGTCCTTTCATCCCATCCAGGAACTTAGATGAAGTTTTCACTTATAACCATATATGGCTCTAATGTCCCTTCGAAGCCGCTCTCATGTTAAGGCATCCATGGTTTTAACGAGAGCCGATCATTTATTTATACACAATTATATAAGATCAGTGATCTTATAGAAGTACTTCTAAATAATATTTTAAGACCCATTTTATAAAATTAATTAATGGTCCGGACGAGGGTCGAACCCGTGTCCTACTGCTTGTGTGACTGACTCCTTAGCCACTGAGCCACACATGCAGTTATAAAGTAACCTAATACGGACACTTTACCAATAAATGGTATTAAAATTGTATGACTCAATATTTTATTCAAAAATTACAATATATTAATATTATCTGATTATAGATATTATTGTGATTTTAAAATTATATTTAATATTGTTATCAATAGAAAACGGAAAAAAATGTATATATATATATATATATATAATATTATATGTATAGTTTATTTAATCCTATAAATCTGATAATTAATTTTTATAATTGTAATACAAATAAATAGATTATATATGTGGACTTATTAAATTTATATATATAAAATATTAGATTAACTAATAATAATATAGCTTTGATAAATATAACTTTTGAATTATATAAATTACAAATTATAAAATAATAACATTACTATAGTACATATATGTATTTGCATTTATATCAACTATAATATATTTACCACATATTTATATAATATTATAATATATATTCTTAAATTAGTTAGTTAAAGGAATATTACAATATGTATACATATGTATATATATATATATCAATTTCAGCGGTTTGGATATTCGAATTGAGATAGTAATGGCTAATCAATTGATTGTTAACAATAATATTTGTTTTAATTATATATATTTATATATAAATATATTTTTAAAAATTGTAGTTTTATTTCTTTTTAAACTATTTATTTATAAATAATATTGTATATATATACATATAGGTATATTCTATATTCTACCTAGCCATATTCTATATACCATATTATAAATGTTACTACCCAGTATTCAACTTACATCAAATTAAATTGAATTTAAGTTATGATATAAGTTTTTATATTAATATAAATTTATTATTATTTATTAGCATGTATTATTAACTATATAATATATTATACACTTATGTTACACGACTTAAGGGGATCCCGCACAATTAAAGTGATGCTAAATTATTTATTTTCATATTTTTTTTATTCCATGGAATGCATAATAATACTTATTGTAGTGTTTTTTATTATCTGTAAAAAAAATTAGAGATGAATTCAATCTAGAAATTGCATACAAATGTGTTTTTTGATGATAAGATAATGCTATTATATAATATTGTATATTACATTTGTATGCTGTCAAACTTCAAACGCTGTTTTCTCAGAATAATTATTTTGCGCTAGGTATGTGTATACACAATATATTAATATATTAAAACATATAGAACATACAAACTATTATAATTATAATATTACTTTTGTTTGCTTTATATAGAATTTAATTATGTGAATAGTAAACTAGAGAGATAATAAATAAAACTTATAGTAGTCATTGTATAAAATGATAATTTCTATAAAAATACAATAATTTTATTATTGCTAATTTTTAATAGATATATATATACTTTAAGATTAATAGATATATTGATAGATATTAATATATATATATATATGATTAATAGATATATAATATTTTTTACCTTTTACCTATCCCATATATGCTATAGCATTTGGATGCCGTAGGGGCGCAGTAGATTTCGTCACAATTTGTTTCCATCCCTCTCTATTTTCTGCAGCTCTCATCGCTTTATATCAAGACCAGTCCATTTACCGATATTGTCTTGCCATTGCATTTTTGGCCTACCTCGTCGTCTTATACCTTCAATAGAACCCTGAAGAATTGTTTTGGACATGGAATTTGATCTTATTACATGACCAAACCATCTCAGTTTCTTCGTGATGACCATTGCTAGTAGTTCCGAATGTGGACCGATTTCTTTGGTAACTCTATTGCGTACTTCAATGTTAGTAATTCTATCTCTATATGATATGTTCAATAATCGTCTTAAGCACCGAATTTCTAATGTTGTTATTTTTCTTTGCAGTTCCTTATTGTCCATGTCTCACACGCATATAAGAAAATTGAGTTAAATAGTGACTGCAGTAGTCGGATTTTCAGTTTCAGTTTTAGTGTTTTATCATACCATATAACATTTAGTCTAGATAGAGCTACAATCGTCTGTCCGGTTCTAGCTAATATTTCAGCCTTTGAACCTTTATCGTCGATGATTGCTCCTAAGTATTTAAACTGTCAACTACTTTTAGTGGCTCGTTATTTATTATTATTTCTGATGTGAAACGACCTTCAGAATTTGCCATTATTTGTGTTTTCGTAGAGTTTATTTCCATTCCATATGCACGTGCTGTATTGTCGATTATTTTAATAAGATTGGCTAATTCAGATTCACTACCTGCTAATCCATCTATGTCATCTGCGAATCTCAGATTTGTGATTATTTTACCACCAATATTTACTGAACCTACATGATTATCTAAAGCATCGTTCATTATTTGTTCAAGCAAAATATTGAATAGTGTGGGTGAAAGTAGACAGCCTTGCCTAACTCCAGTTGTTGTTCTGAACCATTCTCCAATTTTACCGTCAAAATAAACTGCACTTTCTGCTTTATTGTATAGATGTTGTATAGATTCTATTAGTTTTGAATTGATATTAAATCTTTTCATTGCCGACCATAGCGCGTTGTGCCATATTCTATCAAAGATATATAATATAATAAATAATAATATTAACAATAAATTTGTATTTTCCTATGAATGTATATGTTATAAATACGATACAATAAAATTATGTAAATTGAATGAATAGAATATCAGTTTTATTTTTGTTAGTGGACCTATATTTTTCCTATCTATACACGCGTGTATCGTACGAAATTGGAAAATTGCGTGTTATGTGCTGGATCCGCTTAAATTAGAAATTAGAAACTTAATTTGTTATTATTAAGTATATATAATTATTTTAATATAGAGAGAATAACATATTAAACCTTTTCATTATTTTAATATATTGATTTAATTTGTATTTATGAAATTCATTATTAAGTATTATTTTAATTTTATATTTAAGCTAATATACTGCTTTTAATAAATAAAATATTATTTTTAAAACTACAATTATTTAAGTAATCCTATGTATTTTTCTGAATTATCATAATCGCATTCAAGTGACACATGGAATTATAATTTTAATAAATGTGGAAATAATGTGTAACTAGTAGTTACACATTATTTCCACATTTATTAAAATTATAATTCCATGTGTCACTTGAAGTTTTAGGAATTATCTTCCAAACAACTTAGGGGAAAGTCCCCGATTACCGACTCCCTCCTAATACAGACCCCCTCTAATATCTCAGTAACTATAAGAGATATCAAAAAATGATATATACATAAACTGTTAGTAATTTAATGATAAATATGAATAAGTATTTTGTTTAAAAAAATATTTAATCCTACAATTGTTATTTGATAAAATTTAATATTGTGTTTTTACTTTTTAAATATTTGAATAATAATTTTTTTAAATTAAATTATCATTGTAAATATTTAATTAAAAGAAAACTTGATTTTGTGCATAATATTGTAGAACCATAAAATGTTTATAACTATTATAAAAATAATTGAATTTGAATAACTATTAACCAATATATCTTAATTATAGAAACCCATATTATTTTCCTATTACCCACCCCTAAATTACCCTAATACCGACCCCATGTGATTTATAATATCCAATCAAAATAGATTCGTGTTTTACTTTAAAATATGTCGTAAGTTGTTTATGTATCATTGATATAGAATTCATAATTCCAGTTGATTATATACATACTGATCAATAAATAAATATTAAATAATAATATACACTATTATAATATAATTACTATATAGTTTAAATTTAAATTTAATATTACTATTAAAACATAAATTCAATAAAAAATAAATTACGTCATGTTATAATTAATTATAGTTATGTATATCTAATCTTTTTATTTAATATTATAATACTACAATTATTTATACCACGATTATTTTAGGGGGTCGGTAATAGGGGATGGGGTTGGTATTATGCACATGTATCCAATTACCGACCCCCTGTTTATTCTTATAAATATAATTATATCAAAAATTTAAAATAGCCACATTATTCATTGCTATAATATTACTCAAATTACAAAATTTTAAATAAATACACTAAATATTGAATAATTTATTACAACTAATCATTTAGGAGTCGGTAATCGGAGACTTTCCCCTACTCGATGCTAATTTGATAGTGACTTTAATATGTTAATAACTTAATACAACTTATAAGATCACTATAGTGCTTATTTGTATCAATAACTATAGTTACAAAAGTATATACTTTATCATACGCATATTAAAACTATATTTTATTAATATTATCTTAATGTTAAATTATGTAATAACATATTTGTGAATAATTATAGTTAGATCTATTAAAATGGATCACACTAATAATCGATTAGCACCCAACATACCTTGTATATATGTTTACTATTTTATACTATACCAAATTAGGGT
This sequence comes from Osedax fenrisi, assembly GCA_964019155.1. Classification (NCBI taxonomy): domain Eukaryota; kingdom Metazoa; phylum Annelida; class Polychaeta; order Sabellida; family Siboglinidae; genus Osedax; species Osedax fenrisi. The sequence continues at coordinate 76,534,957 of OZ025243.1, forward strand.
AATATCACTACTATCTATAACATATATGTATAATAATTATTTTAATACTAAATATTCAACTGAATAATCTAATAACCATATTTTTGTAGCGTTACTTCGGACGAAACAGTTATAGTAATTGAAGAGGTAGAACAACTATATCTGTCGGATGAAGATGACGATATCTTTTATGATAAAAAATAATTCGTATTATCAACAAACAAAAAATACCAAGAACATACAGAGAATTTCTTCATATCCAACAATATACTACTAATAAAAAAACAAATTAAATTCAACTCAATAATACTAATGTATAACCATTACACAAACAATACACCAATAAACATAAACAAAAATGTCCTACTAAAAAAAATACACTATAAAATAATAAATAGCCACACTTAGACAATTATAAAAATACAATACACACAAAATCAGAATAGTATCCTTATTACTGGACCGAAACTGTGGAATTCTTTGGTTAATAAAGATGTTATTAACAATAACAAACATAAATTCAAGATACAAATTAAACTGGATCTATTATTAGATTATTATATTAGTTAAACTATAAAAAAAAAATTACTTTCTCCTTTATCCTTTTTATCCTTTTTAATCAACAACGAACACCTATTTAAAACTGTAATCAACTACAACTACGAATACATCAGCAACAACAAACACAAGAAACACGACGACATCAATACTAAAGATGACAATAATATCAATAAAAACAACAACAACAATCAAAAACTATAACAACAACAACAACAACAACATTTAACAATCTGAAAACAACGACGACATCAACACCGTACTCAACGGCAAACAATCCCCGGCGATAGACCAGAAAAGGACCTCAACGGAACCTTAACTCTATGCCCTTTTGATATTTAAAATAACTATACATTATAATTTATAACTTATATTTATTATTTCCAACGAACTGTTATATCTCAATAAACAATATTTATTTATTTATTTAATTAGGGTTATATGGTTTATACTAGTGATGTAAATGATGCTAAAATATAAAGCATGGTGCAGTCTCAGTCTCAGTTACCTAAAGTCTCAACTCGGCTCGGGCTCATTTTGTTAGAGTCTCGGCTCGGCTCGGGCTCGCTTGGCTAGAGTCTCGGCTAGGCTCGGGCTCGTTTTTTTCCGAAAATGAAAGTCTAGGCTCGGCATCAATAACCAAAAGTCTCGGCTCGGCATCAAAAAGCTCGGTATTATTTACACCACTAGATTAAATTTACATTATTATTCACTGAATCGCGAATTTAGCGCAGATTATTTTTTTTAAATTGATGTAAATGTGAAATATATAAAAATTAGTATTAAAATATAATTTCAAAAAAGCATCATTTCGACTCGGTAATTTTTTGTAAAAGTCTCAACTAGGCTCGGGCTCGTTTGGCTAGAGTCTCGGTTCGGCTCGGGCTCGGTTGGCTAGAGTCTCGGCTCGGCCTGGGCTCGTTTTTTTTCCGAAAATTAAAGTATCGGCTCGGAATCAAAAACCAATAGTCTCGGCTCGTCATCAAAAGCTCGGCATCATTTACATCCCTAGTTTATACCAAACATGGTTTATAGATCATTTCTAATGTTGTTAATATTATTATTATTCAGTGATCTATTATCCAAAGTTATGTGACTATTTTGTGATTTATTATTATTAATATTAAGATGATTTTTATAAGACAATAATATATAAATGATCAAATACAACAAAAATCAAAATAAAAAGTATATAGGTATTATTGTTCATATAAATGATATTGATAATATAATTAGATGAATAAGTAGGATTAATGTATTGACGGTAATAACCATATATTGTATTATTTACATCTATGATGATAATCAAATTGATAAATATTATCAATGACATATTTAATATATTTATTAATATCAACGTTAAATATTCGGCATAAATATACTGTTTTATTATATGATATACTCTCTAAATAATTTGATATAATATTAATAAGAGAATACATATTATAATATTGTGGTCTATGCATATACCATATAGACCACCTAGACCATATATACAACCTATTAGTGGCGCAGGAACGATTTTTTCATTGGGGGGGTCATGTGTTTAAAATATTTATAACGCTATTATATTTTTAGTAATATAATATATTTATATTAGAAGTATATACATATAGAATATAAGTATTCAATATCATCATCGATGAGAATATAGAATTATATATAATAAATAAATAACAATTATATATCGTTGTAGTTATTTATTTAAAAAATTTTGATTTTCGTCAATCATTTCTACTAATAAAATTATCTAGTAATTTATCTATATCAATATCATCAATATATCCTTGATGAATATGGCAAATTAATAAATTATTTATCCTTTCTTGTTTCATTGTTGATCTCAGCCATGTTTTAACTCTTCGTAGGGCTGAGAAGCTTCTCTCACAGGATACTGAATTTGTAGGTCGTGTCAACAGTATTCTTACCAACTGTTCACAATTTGGTAATATCGTTCTTATAGATTCAGATGATTTCAAGTATGTAACTACGTCGGCAATGCTACCATGTTTACCTCTTTTTAAAATCTGAAGCTCCAAATTCAAATACCGAATATTAAATTCAGGATATTTATTGATCTATTAATGCAATTATTTAAAAATAATTTACATCTTATTATTATTATTATTATATTATCTAACCTCTTCCTCATTTATATAATCTATATTTAAAAGACTTTCCTGGAGTTTATAATATGATACCCAACTATCATCATCTTTAGAGAAACGTGATTCGATTTCGACAATTGTTTTGTCAAAAAGTTCATAGGATTTATTTCTGTAAACAAGCATAATTATATATATATAATTAGGAATTGTTATATATTTATATATATATATATATTATACTGGCTCGATAGCGCAATTGGCTAAGGTGTTTGACTTCGAACCAGTAGGCCTGGGTACAGTTCCCAGGCCGAACTAAAAAATTAGTCTTAAAATAATATATAGAAGTGATGAATTAAATTTGTATTAAATTCATCGGCTCTAGTTAAAACCAGGGACACATTAACTTAAGAGTTGTTTTGAAGGGACTTTAGGGTTATTAATAATAGTTATAAATATTAAATGACTCCATCTAAGTTTCTGGTATGGTATGTATGGAATCCACCGAATGTATACAATACAATACAATACAATACAATATATATATTTATTTATAAATTTATATATGTTATGTATATATAGAATGTTTTTTTTATTTAACCTTAAATACGTGTCAACATCGGGTGGATTATATTCGTCTGATGTACCATTGTATTTTTTTATTGAAAATGATCTTCTTTTTTTTATAGATTTTTCAATTCCCAAATCTATCATTTCCGTATATATTTCGTTTTTCCTTTTATCAAAGTGTAATCTATAATCTTTAATTTCATCTTTACATATATCAATCGATACATTAACATTATCTAAAGTAGATGTCGAACACACAAAACATTTTACTAATATATCAAGCAGGTTGTATATTGAAAAACCAATTTTTAGCATAAAATATGTTGTATCTTTTTTCATCATTTTTGAATATGACAATAAAGGCTTGAAAGCTTTATTATACTCCATATTAATTGTAAATCCTTTGTTATAAGTTACTACACCCTTAGATGTATTTGTATACATATTTTCTAATAAAAATGTTATATATATGCATATAATAAATATTTAAATTTTTTATTAAAATTTTATTTAATTTGTTGTCAATATTATTGAGGGGGTTCAACCCCCCCCCCCCCCATCCAAATTATTGGGGGGGTCCGAACCCCCCCGACCCCCCCTATTGCTGCGCCACTACACCCTATAGGGTGTCCGTATTAAGACATCTAGAGTGTCCGTATTAGGCACTTATATGACCTCTAGATATATGCTTATAACTTAATGAATATTCGATAACAAATACAGAAATTATATATATAATGTGTAGAATGCTTTATTTTTAATAATATAGTATTATATTTTATATCGATAAATTTGTATATTCTTGAGAAAGTTTGAAGTTGATATTTTTTTTCATAAATTTAAAAACGTAATAAAAAAATCAGTTTATTGTATATATCAGCAACATTTTGAGTAATTAAAAAATAAAAAATAATTGTTTAGACTATTTATATAATTATGAATATTTTATTCATTAAACATTTTTTTGTAGGATTTATGGTTTCTGAGATATAGAGAGTGTCCGTATTCGGGAACTTTCCCCTATGTTTGTCTTTAGATGAAATGATATTATCTCTGATCTGATAAAGTTTATTTTAAAACCTATATATAGGTTTGAAATATATTTTTATGGATAGGACAAGGCTTGAATCAATTGACACTGCCTGTGTGTTAGATGTTTTGAAAGCCTTTCTGATCTTTTATATATATATACTTATAAATAATCAGCATATAAAATAATACATATGTAATGGTTAACTTTTATTGATATATTTAATTAATTATTATGAATTATATTTATATTCATATTATAAATTATACTTATATAAAATCCTATACAATAATAATATAATATATATATATATATATATATATATATATATATATATAAAGTAATACATTAATAAGTCTATTTATAAGTATGTATATTACTGATAATACATATATACATATATATATATATATATATATATATATATATATATATATATATATTTCTCTACGCGTATTACTAAAAAAACTAATTAATGCTCTTGTAGTATCCAGAATAGATTAGTGTGGATCACTTTTTAGTGAAATAAATAGAACTGATATAAAAAAAAGTAGATAGGATTATTCGCTCTTTTATACAACTTATTTATAATGTTAATCGCCTCGACCAAATGCTTACAGATATGTCTACCAATATAATCGTTCAAAGTAGGTAGTATAGTATACCTACCCATATAATCTTTAAGTGGCTTTCATTTAGAAATCGATGCAAACACCATTTACTATTCTTAGCACACAAAAGCTTTATTAACTGGTAAGCCTGGATATCTAAACAATCTTTTGAAACGTCGAGCGATATTTAGTCAAGGCAGAACATCGGGTAGGTACTATTCTATTAGACGGAGGTACTACTAGAAGCGTATTCAGCTCTCATACCTTCTCCTCAGTTGTTCCTCATACATGGAATATATTATCATATGATCACCGCTAGATCCAAGCATCTTATTTAGGATACAATATAATACAATATTGTTTTAAAATTAACTGAAACATCATTTAAACTCTGTATAATACCTTTTTATATATTGTAATGTGTATGTCTTAACTACAATTCTTTGGAATCAATTCGTTTTATTTTGTTTATTTGTTTATTCGTTGCGTTATACACCAGTGATGGCTCCCACTAAATTCGGTGTTTTTAAAATAAACTAATTCATTCATTCATTAATTCATTCACACACACACATATACACACACACATATACACACACACATATATATATTATATTACTTATATACTTATTAACTTATTGATGAATAATATCACTAATATAACATATAGATGGGACTATTAAATGCAATGTTGAGACGTCTGGGTCTTAAAAAGAAGAAGAAGATCATCCCGAATTCTGCCGAAAGTGAATACTATGTTGATTAAAAAGATATCGTTAAAATCTTCTAACTCGGACGAGGAAGCCGAGTTAACGGAATACGATGACTATTACGAAGAGGATTCTCTGTCGGATGTTGACAGGGGGGACCACGATACTAACTCGCTGATTAATCTAAACGATAGAATTCGTAGACTTACTTCTCACTTAGAATATAATGCTTATACTACGAATAAATATTACAAGTCAACGTGTACTATAGATAGGTATAAACTCGATGACATCCTCGAAAATGACTACGTTAACCCGGCCTACACTGCACCGTTATCCAAGTATGATAATGTTCATCATCGTAAAGTTACTAGTGAGCAATTCGCTAAATTATCACAGAGAGAACATTATAAACGAACGCAATATAAAAAAACTAGCGATGAAAATTTGCACGTCCAATTTCTAACGATAAAAATATATGTATCGGAATGTTTATTATATAATGTCGGTTCTATTTATATATATATAACATATTTATTGCGTTCATATATTATTTAACTATATTCCTTAAATAAATATTATTCAATTATTTATAATGTGATGTTGTCATTATAAATTCATATTTTAATATTCCATTATAAACTAACTTTTTAACGGTATATATTATTTGTTTTGTATAGTGTTTTATAACGATAATACAATATTAATAAATATTTATAATTATCTTTATATGTATTTATTTATTCGATTGTTGAACGCTATCAATTATCGTATCTTTCTTCACCGTAATGTAGGTGCATATAACACCTATAGGTATACCTATATATATATATATATATATATATATATATATATATATATATATAGGGGAAAGTAACCTAATACGGACACCTTAACAATAAATGTTCTTAACATTTTATGACTCATTATTTTTATTCAAAAATTACATTATATTAATATTATATGATTATAGATATTATTGTGATTTTAAAATTGTATTTAATCTTTTAATTCCATAGATAACGGGGGTGTCCGTATTCGCCGCACGCGGTAATGAATAATCGGTATAATTGTGGGTATACGCATCGTAAAGAGTCAACTATTACATTAAGTGAGGTGCGTAGTATTGGTCGAGTTATGTGGGCTACGTACTATCGCACTACCTCGACATAACGACGATACGCATGCGCCATGGAATAAGTATGCGGCAGAGTCAACTTCAATGTGACAGCGCCATGAACCGCTCGATAAGGAGAGATTCTGGAAGATTCTGGAAGGTCGCGATTACTATAGTAGCTCTACCTTATATTAGTATCGTGTTTTAATTACATCTATATTGTATATAACCACCCTAAATATCGTGGTGATTACCCTTCGACCGCGAACTGAACGCGTATAACTCAGAAATAGATGCACTCACATAAACACATGGAACACCCACATTGTCCTGTCTAAATTAATTATGTAACGTAGTATAATAAATACATAACAAATATATCTATATATATATATATACATATATATATATATATATATTATAACTTATTAATGTATGTGTTATGTGTATAGATGTAAAATGATGTATGCTACTTATGAGTAACCATACGGTTATATATAGATTATAATATACATATACAAAATATAAATGATTTATAATATTAAAATTAAATTAAAAATTAAAAATTAAAAATTGAAAAATATTATCAAAATACAAAATTTAAATTTTATAAATATTTGTTAATAATTGTTAGTAAACAATATAAATAGAATACTAAAGTTATTATTACAATAACAACCGCACGTAAAACTCTTCCATATACTGACTTGTAATATCGTCATCTTTCGTCTTCAAGTGTATTTTGCTTTAGGAACACCTTACTCTATTGTTAAGGTTAGCCAATACATTAATGTATTATATACCTATATATATATAAACTTCATACATACATATGTACATTATTACATACATAAACACATGAATGTTATGCATTGCATATTCGCTTATTACGATTATTAATCACTATAAACTAAAACCAAGGATACATATGCAGATACTAATACTTCGTTAATAATGTATTGTAACTATAGGTACACACACTCACACACACACACACACACACACACACACACACACATATATATATATATATATATATATATATATATAATTTATCATTATTTAATGCTATAGTGATATCACAAATGGAAGTTTTAATATAATTATAATATATTACGATACTTGTAATACATGTACAATTATCGTTTATATATTAAAGGGTATATCCATTAATATATAAACAATACTTGTACAATAGTTAATATATAACAAATGTTAATATGATTAGACTTTACCAGTGTATATCATATTATTAGATATGATAATTATTACAAATGACAGTAATATATTATTTTAATGCATGTCTTCCTCATCTATTCATTGATTATTTATGATTAATTTCGTATAATTAGTTAAGGGTTAATATTATATTAATTTTTTTGTTAATCTAAAAAATAGTTAACAATGATTACTAATTTAAAGGATTTCAATACGATTCTAATGGATCAGGTTATCGGTTTGACGGCATGGACATTAAGAAATATAAACGTTCACATAAGTAGCCATTTTATATTATTTGTATTCAGCGATTATCGAGTAATGTAGGCCCTACACTAAGCTGGAGCGGCTCGGTAATTTTTTTTTGAAAATTGCTGCACATTTTTTTATATTAACTAGATAACATATTAAATTGAATACAAAAAAAAAATTAAAAAATTAATTATTGGAGGTGCGCCAAAGTTTAACATGAAGAGATAGGAAGTTTAACATGGAGGAAATAGGAAATATTTGAAACTTCGATTTAACATCATTAACATTATTTTTTTTAGTTTTATCTGCAATTATAGTTTTAATTATATATTTTTGTATAAGATAATATTTGTACAATATTTTTTTTCGATTTTCCAGGAAATTTCCAGGACATTTTGGAAAAATACAAAATATTTTAATTTTAATTAAAAAAAAATTATTTATAAAAAAATATAAACATAAATATATATACATAAGTATATGAGTGTACTATTACATGAAATTAATTTTAAAAAAATAATGTATAGTATAAAATATGGTTATTTATTCACTATTTTAATGTAAAAATATGATAAATTTTATATTTGAAAAAAAAAAGTTTACGCACTATTTCAAAAAAAAATTTTCAATCGACTGGATTAATAATAGGGTTTTTTTAAAGAATTTAAATCGTTAGAAATTTTTTAAAATATATTTTACTTTTTATCTTATTTTTTTATAAATTTTAAATTATTAGTTTGCTCTATCATTTTTTTTCTTTTGTAAATTTGTAAAAACCAAGATACAACTTATATTATAGAATTTAAAGAGCTTTGTAAAAATATAAATTATATTAATTTTAGATAAAAAAATATTATTAAAAAAAAAAATCCCAATTTTCCCCATATTGGTCAGAAATGCTGATATTTTTTTTATTTCTATAAATATTTAGATAGCTATATTTATAATATATATATTATGTTAATTTCATTATATAATATTCATTATTGAATGAGTTATGTTATAATATGTATTATAAATAAATTAATACATTCATAATTTCTATCTACAAAATTAAACATTTTTACTAATTTTTTTTTCACAATTGTGGTCATAACTTTTTTTTAAATAAAAATTAAAAAAAACTAAGATATGACTTCTATTATAGAATTTTATAAGCATTCCAACTATATAAATTTTATTATAATAGCATAAATATATAAAATCTCATTTTAGTACCAATATCCCATATTCGAATATCTTTATAGTTATTATTTATACAGTAAGATTATATCCATATATGTTGTTATTTGTCATTTAGTAAATGGTTTGGGGTTATATAAAATATAAAAAGGTGTATTAGTAAGAAGGTTCGTGGTTAAAAAGTATAATAAAATGAATATAAATTTGAAAATTAGTTGTTTATAATGGTTTATAATTTAATTATCATGTGATTTCAATATAGATAATAGCGGTATTTTTTCTATAGAAAAATATTTATAGGTATTTTTAAAAGCTCTGGCGCACGGCGAATACTACATGTAAAAAACAAAAGAGTATACCATTGTGACAGAAATACTCCAAACATAAAATGCTAGAAGGTGCAGCAATTTTCAACAACAAAAGTCCGAGCCGCTCCGGCTTACCCTACACTGTAGTGGGTCTTTGGAAGCGCCTCTAAAGTATACACGTACCAACATGTAAGACGTATTTACCTTTATATGTGTGTGTATATATATATATACACACACACACATATATATATATATATATATATATATATATATACACACACACATATATATATATATATATATATATATATAATAAAAATCACATATGTAGGTATTTATGTAGGTATCTATATTTTCGGTAACTTCTTCTATTAACTTTAGCATTACCTATAGGTATTTATGTAACCTACATCAATATATAAATTGTTACAAACAACACATATTCTATTATTTATTATATTTTGTTTAGTAAATGAACTAAATCTTATCTTTATTAATTTTTTAAATATTTTGATAAAGTGGGTTTAATAGATATTGGACTATAATTCTCAATATTAACTTTTATTCGCTTTTTGTATATTGGAATTACTTTATATATTGTTAGAGAATCTGGAAAGTAACTTGCAATAACACATTTATTATACACTATTGATAAAGGGAAATATATAATATCTGCTATATTTTGTATTATACAATAATTAATGTAGTCCTTACTCTATGATAATGTAATATTATAATCATAATATATGTACACTATTATTAGATATTTAAGGTGTTGGTAAAATAATTAATAAATGTATTAACAATTATATATGACCAATTTGAAATATTTGATATACAAAATGCTGAAATGGCTTACGACACCTTTCACTCCAAATACATATCAATAATAAATGAATATCTACCATTAACAACTAAACAATTAAATCTAAACAAAATTCAAATGAATGGATAACAAACAAACTCAAAAGATACATAAACAAAAAGAAAAAATGGGGGATGCACGAGTTGGGAACGGTTTTCAAAATGTTATCAGCAATTGAGGCGGCGATGGCAAGCGAGCATAGCGCCATATATTATATTATATATATATATATATATATATATATATATATGTGTGTGTATATGTGTGTATATATATATACTATATATATAAATTATATAATGTAATATAATATATTATATATATATAATATAATATAAATATAAATAAAATATATAATATATTTTATATAAGCTTTATCAATATCGGTAGGCATTGATGAATGAATATAAACATATAATCTATTGTTAACTTTATTATACAGTTAAAATGACATAGTGTATATAGTGTATATACTATGCACGTTCGCCGCCCGCCTCAATTGCTGGTAACATTTTAAAAACCGTTCCCAACTCGTGCAGTAACCGAACAAACTACTATCAAATTATATAAAATACAAATCTGACACTAACCTTTATCTTTACAAATCATATAAAAACGAATTAACAACAACTATTAAAACAGCTAAACAAAACTACTTCAACATGAAAATAGGCAAAAATATATCAACTAAAGAACACTGGAAATTAATAAATCATACAATAAACAAATTCGATAATAAATCATCACCAAATTACATCATCAATAACACCAACACGAAAATATACGATAATAAAGAAATTGCAAACGCTTTATCCAACGAACTTTTATTCAACGAACACTTTATCAATATAAGTCAAACAATTAATAATCAATTCAAGTAAAATCAATATTAAAAAATACCAATATCATATAATCTAAAAAAATCAAGATACCTTAACCTTAAACCAACACGACTGAAGAAATAAACCAAATTATAAGCAGAAAAAAATCAAAAACATCAACCGATACTGACAATTTAAATATGAAAATATTAAAAATAACAAAAGATTATATCGACACTCCACTAAGCCATATATTTAATTTATGTATATTCAGTGGAACTTTCCCAGAAAAATTAAAAACATCAATAATATCTCCAATATTTAAGAAAAATGAAACCACTGATATTAATAATAACCTACCTATATCAATTCTTCCACAGATTTCAAAAATACTAGAACGAATAATATATAATAGACTCATTGACTTCATTACTAAAAACAATATTATAAATAAAAATCAATTTGGATTTATAAAAAAAAACATAATAATAATGCAATACTAGATTTGTACAATCACATTCTAATAAATAAAAACAAAAATAAAGACATTAACACAGTCATCATCGATCTTAGCAAAGCTTTTGATACTATTGACCACATAATATTATTAGAAAAATTGAAACATTACGGAATTAACTCGTATAACGTAGAAATAGATGCACTCACATAAACACATGGAACATCCACCTTGTTTTGTTTAAATTAATTATGTAACGTAGTATAATAATTACATAACAAATATATCTATATATATATATATATAAATATATATATATATTATAACTTATTAATGTATGTGTTATGTGTATAGATTTAAAATGATGTATGCTACTTATGAGTAACCATAAGGTTATACATAGATTATAATATACATATAGACCCCAACCAATAACCTTCTTAAAACCGAAATTACCAAATAATACCAATCTAACTGTCACTATTGAAAACATTGACAAGACTAACATGAATCGCACATACATAAACAAACTACTAACTGATTTAAATATAAATAAAAACACTCTTTCACTTGTGTCTTTCGGGAACACCAGCTGCTTCATCACATTCACAACTTAAATAGCTAAATACTACTTCACAAATCTAAATTTTAAATTAAAAAATACACCATATAACAAACTATTCATACAAAATGTACTGACACCTATTCAGATCCGCCAAAAAAACATTTATTACCATGCAGTTAAATCAGAGAAACTAGATGGTTACAAATGCGTTTTAAATCTAGAAAATGACACCTACGAATTACGACTTAGATGTACTGACAACACGACTGACTTGAAAAACAAACCACTGATACCGACTGATACACAAAAAATTGAATGGCAAAATTCCCTAAATTCATTTAAATTTGATCAAACAAAAAATACGAACAAAACGACATGACTATCATCCAATGCAAACTTACTGACCACACTGATAAATGCTAGATCTATATCAAAAAATATTGACTTAATAATTTCATACATATCTAGTAAACCTTACAATATTATAGCTTTGACTGAAACTTGGCTGAATGCTAAAAATAAAATAATCCCTGCCGAACTTGAAAATTTAGGTTACACCATGATATCAAAAATAGAGATGATGGAAGAAATGCCGGTGGTGTTGCTTTGTTAATACAAAAAGACATCATCGTCACATCATCCAAAGTCTACCAATCGACTAACTGTGACTTACTACTTACAAAAATAAAACATAACAATCTTTCACTGTCCCTACTTCTGATATATAGAACACCAAATAATGATTACCGTTCCTTCATTACTGACTTTACTGACATTATACATGACCACTCTACCGAAAATCTTTTAATACTTGGAGATTTTAACTTTCACGTAAATACGGACTTACTACATCACTATAAATTCAAAATGACTTACAATGAACTAAACCTCACTCAACATGTAAACTTCCCAACGCACATTCATGGAAATACGCTTGACTTAATTCTAACCTTCACTGACTCTAAACTGTTAAACAAACCCCCTGTCAGACATACTTTACTTACTGACCATTATTCCATTGATTTTACCATTACAATGCCATACACTACACCTAAACAAACAACAATCACATACAGAAACATCAAAAAAATAAACTATAATGACTTTAAAAACGATATAAATAAATCAGTTATTTCATGTCACTTAACAGCCTACTCACTAACTGAATTACTAACAGACTTACTCAACAAACATGCACCACTTAAAACTAACTACTTAACCAAACACGATAACCAGCCCTAGTTTAACTCAGATCTAGGGAAATTGAAACATATTTTTAGAACTCAAAATAAGAAATATTTAAAACACCCAACAATAATTAACCGAACTCAACTGCAGAAATCCAGATACACTTACAGAACACTTTTAAATCAAACCAAAACAGACTACATTAAAAACAAAATAAACCATTCACAACATGACTACAAGAAACTATTCAACATTATCAAACACTTTTAGGCAAGAATAATAAAATAAGTCGTCCCACTACAAATCTAGATAAAACACTCTGCACTAGATTTGGTGATTTTTTCTCTGAAAAAGTAGAAAAACTTTGCTATAATCTAGATTTACAACGACAATTACTACCAACTGATACGACAATCCTAACTACAACCTGCAAACACACATTTACAGAATTTGAACGACCTACTATAACTGATATCTATAACTTAATTGTTACATCAAAGACAACATCTCCTTCTGACCCTATTCCACTGAAAATGACTAAAATAATGGCTTCTACACTAGCTCCCATTTATAAACAGATAATTGATACTTCATTAATGACTGGTGAAATAAAAATAGAAATAAACCCAACAATTTAAAATACGCAATTATCAATCCTTACTTATAAAAACCAAATGTATATGTTGAAGTACTGAGTAATTATAGACCAGTATCTCAACTTCCATTACTTTCCAAAATTCTAGACAAAATTGTAAACAAACAAATAATATAATATTTAAATACTTACGACTTACTAGACAGAAGATAAAATGCATTCCGCAAGAATCACAGTACAGAAACGACACTACTATCACTCTTTGACGACTTATACAAATCACTAGACAACAACTTACCGATACAACTGATACTACTGGACTTATTATTTATCTGCCGCTTTTGACACTATCGACTTTGACATTTTAATAGAAAGAATTAGATCTATCGGTATAGGGAAGGTACCTATCAAATGGTTTTCAAATTTTATCCGGGGTCGGAGTTTTTCTATTAAAATAAACGAAACATTGTCACAAACTTATGCTATTACATATGGATTCCCACAGGGTTCCACTCTTTCTCCCATACTATTTTCCATTTATTTACTTCCATTCAACAAACTACTGACTAACTTCCCACACGTGAACTATAATCTTTACGATGACGACATAGAATTACACGCCTAATTCATTCACTCAATTAACTTACAATCATGTTTAACCTCACTGCAAATTTTGCTTACAAAAAATAATTTATTACTAAATCCAACAAAGACTGAACTCATCAACTTTATAACCAATTCCACGATCAATACTACAGTTCCACTAATAAATATAAATAACATAAATATAATACCGACTGAAAATACAAAATACTTAGGTTTCCACTTTACTAACAAACTCGACTTTACTAAACATATCAGTAAAATGAAACTTCTTCCTTTCATATATATAATTTAAAAAAACTAAGACCATACTTAACCAAACAAACAGCTATAATTCTATCAAATTCACTGATAATGTCTAGATTTCTATACTGTAACTCTTTACTAGCCGGAGAAAACAAAACAGTTACTAACAATATTGACCGATTAGTAAATAGAACTACTAGAATTATTTTTAATCTAAAAAACACAGATTACACTACTAGCATTACGAACTTACGGAAATCACTAAACTGGCTACCTACAATTGACAACATAAACATTAAACTACTAACTATACTTTACAAAACTACAAAAACAACTCAACCTCATAATTTACATACTTTACTTCACAAACAAACCACTAACAGACAACTGAGACAAACATATAGACTTGACATACCGACTACACGATTACGAAAGTACGGTAACAAACGATTTAGCTGGAGAGGTGAAACTCTCTGGAATTAACTTCCCCAATCCATACGCAAAGAAGATATGTCAATAAAAACTTTCAAATATAAACTCAAGGAGCTATTTAAACGTTCCCCACTAAAATACCACTTATCTAACCCTCTTTGAAATGTAATCGTGTTATTATATTATTATTATATTATTATATTTAAGAATGTTATTTTATTATATTATTTTTACGGATGATCGTTAAATCATCCGGGAACCCACACCTGTAAACTGTTCGACAAACAGTAAAACACATTGTAGAATTTTATATTAATCTTTGTGTATAAATAAATACTATTACTACTACTACTACATACAACATATAAATGATTTATGATATTAAAATAGAATTAAAAATTAAAAATCGAAAAATATTATCAAAATACAAAATTTAGATTCGATAAATATTTGTTAATAATTGTTAGTAAACAATATAAATAGAATACTAAAGTTATAATTACAATAACAAACGCACGAAAAGCTCTTCCGTATACTAACTTGTAATATCGTCATCTATCGTCTTCAAGTTTAATTTGCTTTAGGAACACATTACTCTAGTGTTAAGGTTAGTCAATACATTAATGTATTATATATATACCTATATATATATATATATATATATATATATATATATATAACTTATATATAACTTCATACATATATATCTACATTATTACATACATAAATACATGAATATTATGCATTGCATATTCGTTTATTTCGATTATTAATCACTATAAGATAAACTCAAGAATACCTATGCAAATACTAATATTTCATTAATAATGTATTGTACCTATAGGTACACACACATACACACACACACACACACACACACACACACACACACACATATATATATATATATATATATATATATATATAGCATTTATCATTATGTAATATCATGCTGATATCACAAATGGTAGTTTAAATATAATTATAATATAGGTATTACCTATGTACACCTATTGTTTATATATTAAAGGGTATATTTTTAATAAATAAACAATACTTGTACAATAGTAACCTATGTTAATATGATTTGAACTTTACATAATTATTAAAATGACAGTAATATATCATTTTAATATATGTCTTCCTCATCTATTCATTGATTATTTATGATTAATTTCGTATAATTAGTTAAGGGTTAATATTATATTCATTTTTTTGTTAATCTAAAAAATAGTTAACAATGATTACTAATGTAAAGGATTTCAATACGATTCTAATGGATCAGGTTATCGGCTTGACGGCATGGACATTAAGAAATATAAACGTTCACATAAGTAGCCATTTTATATTATTTGTATTCAGCGATTATCGAGTAATGTATGCCCTACACTATAGGGGGTCTTTGGAAGCGCCTCTAAAGTATACACGTATCAACATGTACGACGTATTACCTTTATATGTGTATATATATATATAATAAAAATCACATTTGTATCTATATTTTCGGTAACTTCTTCTATTAACTTTAGCATTACCTATATGTATTTATGTAACATACATCAATATATAAATTGTTACAACACCACATTTTCTATTATTTATTATATTTTTTTTAGTAAATGAACTAAATCTTATCTTTATTGATTTTTAAAATATTTTGATAAAGTGGGTTTAATAGATATTGGACTATAATTCTCAATATTAACTTTTATTCGCTTTTTGTATATTGGAATTACTTTATATATTGTTAGAGAATCTGGAAAGTAACTTGCAATAACACATTTATTATACACTATTGATAAAGGGAAATATATAATATCTGCTATATTTTGTATTATACAATAATTAATGTAGTCCTTACTCTATGATAATGTAATATTATAATCATAATACAGTAAAACCTCTCTATAAAAAACTATTTTTTTTCAGTACTTTTTTTCTTATAGAGAGGTTTTCTTATAAAGAGTTTTTTACTTTTCCAATGATTTTAAGAATTAATTTATAATTGAAAATGCATTATATAACCAATAGGTTATATATATATATATATATAGAATATCTATTTTGTATACTGTTTTAAATGTATATTGTATTGTTTGCGCTTAGACATGTTATGCTAATACATAATGAAATTTTATTAGATTTACATTAGAAATTATAAATTATGAATCATGATTGATGAATATAATATAATGAATATTATAATAATCTATTATTTAACAATTAATTGTATAATATAATCAATTGTATCATCAATACATTTAATGATATAATAACATGTATTAATTAATTGTAATACATATATGGATATACAATAACATTTAATAATTAATTTTAATAAATTCAGGAATAAAAATAACATTTATTAATTAATTTTAATAAATGTATGGATATACAATAACAATTATTAATTCATTTGAATTCATTATGAGCTATTTATGTAATATAATATTTGTAAGTAAAAAAAATATCTTATATAATAATTAATTTCTATAATTGTTATCAATATACAATACTTCTATTTATATATAATTATTTTGTATACAATAAGTTTCTTATAAAGAGGTTTTTCTTATATTTTTATTATAAGATTTTCTTATAAAGAGGTTTTTTAATGTGGAAAAGGTTGAATTCCAACCAAATGTGTGAACAATTTTCTTATAAAGAGGTTTTTCTTATAAGGAGGTTTCTTATAGAGAGGTTTTACTGTATATGTACACTATTATTAGATATTTAAGGTGTTGGTAAATTAATTAATAAATGTATTAACAATTATATATGACCAATTTGAAATATTTGATATAAAAAATGCTGAAATGGCTTACGACACCTTTCACTCCAAATACATATCAATAATAAATGAATATCTACCATTAACAACTAAACAATTAAATCTAAACAAAATTCAAATGAATGGATAACAAACAAACTCAAAAGATACATAAACAAAAAGAAAAAACTACTATCAAATTATATAAAAGACAAATCTGACACTAACCTTTATCTTTACAAATCATATAAAAACGAATTAACAACAACTATTAAAACAGCTAAACAAAACTACTTCAACATGAAAATATATATCAAAAATACATCAACTAAAGAACACTGGAAATTAATAAATCATACAATAAACAAATTCGATAATAAATCATCACCAAATTACATCATCAATAAGTCCAACACGAAAATATAAGATAATAAAGAAATTGCAAACGCTTTCAACGAACACTTTATCAATATAAGTCAATCATTTAATAATCAATTCAAGTAAAATCAATATGAAAAAATAGCAATATCATATAATCTAAAAAAATCAATATACCTTAAACCAACACGACTGAAGAAATAAACCAAATTATAAGCAGAAAAAAATCAAAAACATCAACCGATACTGACAATTTAAATATGAAAATATTAAAAATAACAAAAGATTATATCGACGCTCCACTAAGCCATATATTTAATTTATGTATATTCAGTGGAACTTTCCCAGAAAAATTAAAAACATCAATAATATCTCCAATATTTAAGAAAAATGAAACCACTGATATTAATAATAACCTACCTATATCAATTCTTCCACAGATTTCAAAAATACTAGAACGAATAATATATAATAGACTCATTGACTTCATTACTAAAAACAATATTATAAATAAAAATCAATTTGGATTTATAAAAAAAACATAATACTACGACGCAATACTAGATTTGTACAATCACATTCTAATAAATAAAAACACAAATAAAGACATTAACACAGTCATCATCGATCTTAGCAAAGCTTTTGATACTATTGACCACATAATATTATTAGAAAAATTGAAACATTACGGAATTAGGGGAATAACACACGAGCTCATTATAAATTATCTACAAAATAGGAAAAAAACAACAAAATTTAAATAGGAAAAATCAAATAGTAAACATAATAATATTGGTGTCCCGCATGCTCTATCCTCGGGCCACTTTTATTTATTCTATATACCAACGACTTACCAGACTACACACATACATACACACCCAATACTAAACTAACTATATATGCAGACGATACAGCAATAACATTTACAGAAAACAACAACACACTTCTGAGAAACGATATTAACAAAACATTATTAAAGATTGAAAAATGGTTTCAATATAATAAACTTAAACTTAATATTACCAAAACAGAATTCATAAACTTTAACCCATCCAAATACCCAGACAACATCATGATATTTAACAACAACATTATAAAAAACACAGACGAATACAAATACCTGGGGATAACAATTGATAATAAACTCAAATTTCATAAACACACATTTAACATAAATGAGAAAATTTCAAAAATGTTATACTCAATAAATAAATTTCTAAAATACTTAAAACTAAAACTCTGATAACTATATACAATAACATATGCTTACCACATCTAATTTATGGAAATTATATTTGGGTAAACACATATAATAATAATATAAAATCTATACAACTTACACACACAAAAATAATTCGTATTATCAACAAACAAAAAATACCAAGAACATACAGAGAATCTCTTCATATCCAACAATATACTACTAATAAAAAAACAAATTAAATTCAACTCAATAATACTAATGTATAACCATTACACAAACAATACACCAATAAACATAAACAAAAATGTCCTACTAAAAAAAACACACTATAAAATAATAAATAGCCACACTTAGACAATTATAAAAATACAATACACACAAATACAGAATAGTATCCTTATTACTGGACCGAAACTGTGGAATTCTGTGGTTAATAAAGATGTTATTAACAATAACAAACATAAATTCAAGATAAAAATTAAACTGGATCTATTATTAGATTATTATATTAGTTAAACTATAAAAAAAAATTACTTTCTCCTTTATCCTTTTTATTCTTTTTAATCAACAACGAACACCTATTTAAAACTGTAATCAACTACAACTACGAATACATCAGCAACAACAAACACAAGAAACACGACGACATCAATACTAAAGATGACAATAATATCAATAAAAACAACAACAACAATCAAAAACTATAACAACAACAACAACAACATTTAACAATCTGAAAACAACGACGACATCAACACCGTACGCAACGGCAAACAATCCCCGGCGATAGACCAGAAAAGGACCTCAACGGAACCTTAACTCTATGCCCTTTTGAGATTTAAAATAACTATACATTATAATTTATAACTTATATTTATTATTTCATACGAACTGTTATATCTCAATAAACAATATTTATTTATTTATTTTATTTATTTAATTAGGGTTATATGGTTTATACTAGTGATGTAAAAATATGCTAAAATATAAAGCATGGTGCAGTCTCAGTCTCAGTTACCTAAAGTCTCAACTCGGCTCGGGCTCATTTTGTTAGAGTCTCGGCTCGGCTCGGGCTCGCTTGGCTAGAGTCTCGGCTCGGCTCGGGCTCGTTTTTTTCCGAAAATGAAAGTCTAGGCTCGGCATCAATAACCAAAAGTCTCGGCTCGGCATCAAAAAGCTCGGTATTATTTACACCACTTGATTAAATTTACATTATTATTCACTGAATCGCGAAGTTGGCGCAGATTATTTTTTTTAAATTGATGTAAATGTGAAATATATAAAAATTAGTATTAAAATATAATTTCAAAAAAGCATCATTTCGACTCGGTAATTTTTTGTAAAAGTCTCAACTAGGCTCGGGCTCGTTTGGCTAGAGTCTCGGTTCGGCTCGGGCTCGGTTGGCTAGAGTCTCGGCTCGGCCTGGGCTCGTTTTTTTCCGAAAATTAAAGTCTCGTCTCGGAATCAAAAACCAATAGTCTCGGCTCGTCATCAAAAGCTCGGCATCATTTACATCCCTAGTTTATACCAAATATGGTTTATAGATCATTTCTAATGTTGTTAATATTATTATTATTCAGTGATCTATTATCCAAAGTTATGTGACTATTTTGTGATTTATTATTATTAATATTAAGATGATTTTTATAAGACAATAATATATAAATGATCAAATACAACAAAAATCAAAATAAAAAGTATATAGGTATTATTGTTCATATAAATGATATTGATAATATAATTAGATGAATAAGTAGGATTAATGTATTGACGGTAATAACCATATGTAGTATTATTTACATCTATGATGATAACCAAATTGATAAATATTATCAATGACATATTTAATATATTTATTAATATCAAAGTTAAATATTCGGCATAAATATACTGTTTTATTATATGATATACTCTGTAAATAATTTGATATAATATTAGTAAGAGAATACATATTATAATCTTGTGGTCTATGCATATACCATATAGACCACCTAGACCATATAGGGTGTCCGTATTAAGATATCTAGAGTGTCCGTATTAGGCACTTATATGACCTCTATATATATGCTTATAACTTAATGAATATTCGATAACAAATACAGAAATTATATATATAATTTGTAGAATACTTTATTTTTAATAATATAGTATTATATTTTATATCGATATATTTGTATATTCTTGAGAAAGTTTGAAGTTGATATTTTTTTTCATAAATTTAAAAACGTAATAAAAAAATCAGTTTATTGTATATATCAGCAAAATTTTGAGTAATTAAAAAATAAAAAATAATTTTTTAGACTATTTATATAATTATGAATATTTTATTCATTAAACATTTTTTTGTAGGATTTATGGTTTCTGAGATATAGAGAGTGTCCGTATTCGGGCACTTTCCCCTATGTTTGTCTTTAGATGAAATGATATTATCTCTGATCTGATAAAGTTTATTTTAAAACCTATAGGTTTGAAATATATTTTTATGGATACGACACATTATATATATATATATATACTTATAAATAATCAGCATATAAAATAATACATATGTAATGGTTAACTTTTATTGATATATTTAATTAATTATTATGAATTATATTTATATTCATATTATAAATTATACTTATATAAAATCCTATACAATAATAATATAATATATATATATATATATATATATATATATATATATATATATATATATATAAAGTAATACATTAATAAGTCTATTTATAAGTATGTATATTACTGATAATACATATATACATATATATATATATATATATATATATATATATATATATATTTGTCAACGCGTATTACTAAAAAAACTAATTAATGCTCTTGTAGTATCCAAAATAGATTAGTGTGGATCACTTTTTAGTGAAATAAATAGAACTGATATAAAAAAAGTAGATAGGATTATTCTCTCTTTTATACAACTTATTTATAATGTTAATCGCCTCGACCAAATGCTTACAGATATGTCTACCAATATAATCGTTCAACGTATGTAGTATAGTATACCTACCTATATAATCTTTAAGTGGCTTTCATTTAGAAATCGATGCAAACACCATTTACTATGCTTAGAACACAAAAGCTTTATTAACTGGTAAGCCTGGATATCTAAACAATCTTTTGAAACGTCGAACGATATTTAGACAAGTCAGAACATCGGGTACTATTCTACTAGACGGAGGTACTACTAGAAGCGTATTCAGCTCTCATACCTTCTCCTCCGTTGTTCCTCGTACATGGAATATAGTACCATATGATCACCGCTAGATCCAAGCATCTTATTTAGGATACAATATAATACAATATTGTTTTAAAATTAACTGAAACATCATTTAAACTCTGTATAATACCTTTTTATATATTGTAATGTGTATGTCTTAACTATAATTCTTTGGAATCAATTCGTTTTATTTTGTTTATTTGTTTATTCGTTGCGTTATACACCAGTGATGGCTCCCACTAAATTCGGTGTTTTTAAAATAAACTAATTCATTCATTCATTAATTCATTCACACACACACATATACACACACATATATATATTATATTACTTATATACTTATTAACTTATTGATGAATAATATCACTAATATAACATATAGATGGGACTATTCAATGCAATGTTGAGACGTCTGGGTCTTAAAAAGAAGAAGAAGATCATCCCGAATTCTGACGAAAGTGAATACTATGTTGATGAACAAGGATATGACAATTATCCTCAATATGTAAATGATGAATTGAACATAAGTGAAAATGAACAAGGGTACAATAATGGAGCAATGTGTAAATATGACTATTATCCTAAATTTGTAAATGATGAATTTAGTGAAAATGAACAAGGTTACAATAATGGAGCAATGTGTCAATATGACAATTATCCTCAATCTGTAAATGATGAATTAAGTGAAAATGAACAAGGGTACAATAATGGAGCAATGTGTAAATATGACAATTATCCTGAATCTATAAATGATGAATTAAGTGAAATTGAACAAGTATACAACAATGGAGCAATGTGTAAATATGACAATTATCCTCAATCTGTAAATGATGAATTAAGTGAAATTGAACAAGTATACAACAATGGAGCAATGTGTAAATATGAATATTATCCTGAATCTATAAATGATGAATTAAGTGAAATTGAACAAGGTTACAATAATGGAGCAATGTGTAAATATAACAATTATACTCAATCTATAAATGATGAATTAAGTGAAGATATATATCCGTATTATGAACATATAGTTTATAATCAAGACAAAATATCTACCATAAACAATAATAATAATGTGAAAGAGGCGTATTCGCAAACCAAAATAATAAATCAAATGGAAATATCGTACCACACAATATCATTACCTATTAAAAAAAAAAAATATACTATAAAATTGATAAAAAATACCGTCATAGAAAATAAAGTAACAGACATGCCAACTAAAGAAATAGAAGTGTCGAATGAGGATAAAGTTTGTGACTTATCATACACGTACTGTGGTATTGAGCTAGAACAAGACATTAGTCTCGCGGACTTAAGGAACAAATATTTAGTCAGAAAGACACGTTTAAACTTATCGCCAATCTTTGTTAAAGATGTAAATAAATAGGATATAGTATGTAACACATTTATGATTTGAGTTTGTGTGAGTAATTTTATGAAAGTAAGTATTTGTGTGAGTAATTTTATGAGAGTAAGTATTTGTATGAGTAATTTTATGGTAGTAAGTATTTGTGTGAGTAATTCTATGAGAGTAAGTATTTGTGTGAGTAATTTGATGAGAGAAGTATTTGTGTGAGCGATAATATGAAAAATGTATATACTATAATGCCGTAAAATTGTTACAATAAGGGAAACTTAGAATCTGGAAACGCAATAGTATTAGAGTCCATATCTATTCTAACCTATATATAGAATAGAAGACACATACCCAATCTCTCAGAGACACGATAGTATAACAATTATTGATTAATATTTTATTATTCGAGTTTTATACATCGGGGTATACGTGTTGGATAGTGGTATACTGTATACTGATAGCTGTGCTCAATATGCAAGATACACAACAAATGACGTCACAATAACAACAACAACAAGAACAATCATACCAGTTCGGACATCGCCTGCAATATTTAGAGGCGTGTCATATATCGCTCATCGGGGTACAGATAACGAGTTAGCTAATGCTGAACACGGAACTAACAACATAATATATGACACACACATACATGTAGTACTTGGAATGTATGCACACGGTAAGAGAAGGAGGTAAACTAGAATAACGCGAGCGTGAACTGAACAGATGAAACCTGACAGGAATAGATGAAATCCGCAAAAAAGGAGTACACAAATTATTGAAACGAATGTTATAAAATCTGCTATGGTGGTAATGACTTAAGACATGTACACGTTATAAGAATGACTCATCAGAAGGACATAACACACATATTAATGTGCTTCAAAACGATCAATAATAAAATAACCATTCGACTCACAAAGTTATGACAGGTTATTGTTTTATTTAAAAGTATATTTAATATTAAATATTTTATTATTTTAACATATGTAATTTAACGTTCACATATGGTAAATGTATTCATAATATCTATACATATAAACATATATACATATAAACATATATATATATATATATATATATATAGTTTATTTAAATATACGGAATATTTGTTATTACCTAATACCTCATAATATGAATAGATCAACAATATGCTGGATAAATGTCTCAGTGACATTGATGATGAAAGCAGTGAATTTGAGAGTCAGGTTTATTTTTAAAATACATATTTTAATCATGAGTTATTAGTTAACTTATGATTATTATATATATAAATATAATAATGTTTAATGGATAACCAAAGAATAAAATGTAGATCTATTTTGTTATTACTTTTTTATAACAAATATAATGTTTAAAAATATACGTATATTAATAATTATACATATATTAATTATTAATATATTACTATTTATAAAAAAATAGTATATTTGATTACAACATTTAATTTGTATAATTATTCCAAATAACCTTATACAACATTGTTATGACTAAACTTTATTTTGTTATTATCATAGAGTGCTATGATTCATTTAATATTTTAAATTCCTGTATAAATGTATAAGATAATTATAGTAAATAGTTAAATTCTCTTTTTATGCATTACTTTAATAAGTGTATTCACTAATATATATCGATAATATGGTAAATATGATAAATATTATGTTTTAATAATTTATTTTATAATTTTAAATTATCTTATCCGTAAACTATGTATACTATCTAAAAAAGTGGATATATTTATGTCTAGGAACAATTTCAGTTATATATATATATGGTTTGACAAATTCGCTAGTTATTTCAATGTTTTCTTTGGTAATATATGTATATATATATCGCATTTTACCTTTACCCTCTGCATCACTTAGATACTATCGATGTGACAACATACACGACTACAGATTCTTACGACAAAGAAGTTGCAGAAAGTGAACTAGAGCAATCGTTAATCTACACTATTGGTAAATATAGGTAATAATAGTATATATATATATATATATATATATATATATATATATATATATAAGTGCACCCTTTATATACCGCCCAGTTCAGCTTCTCGGTGGATATCAAGAAAGGCGATATATCAAATACGCTACTATAACATGTAATATATAGGCTGGCAATCAGTTTCAACTATTAACGTCATTACATCAATGATGGTAGTACAACAAAGGCTGTATAACAATGATACATTTGTGTTGTGATGACGTACTGTATACTATACTCGAACTACATACTTGTGTGTTATAGGCATACGTATACAATTATAGTTGACGCATACGTTATTGGGGGTGTACAGTGTACAGATGTACCATGGTACAATGCATTGTATACATTGTATACACACATGTATTATTAAAAGAACATATATGTAGGCTATATATGTACCCTATATGCAGATATATCCGATATATATAATTATAATTCTGTAATTAATAAAGCTATATAAATAATTATGAAAATATTTCCCTTTTATATGTATATATACATATAAAAGGGAAATATTTTTATAATTATTTATATAGATTATAAATTATAAATTATTAATTACAGAATTATAATTCTATATATCGGATATATCTGTTTCATTAATAACGTTAGATTGTGTATCATTACTCGATTTACAGATAGGCGAATACGATCATATGTATACTTTTTTTTGCTATTTTCACTAAATTCTCAAATACGCATGCTTCCTTATGAAGGAAATAGTTAACTATTTCCTTCCAATCGTCATTTATCGTCACCTATAAAAGTCATAAAAACAATACATGCATTAATCAACCCCTACTACACACATTGACCTCTCTAACCTCACTAACATATACGCCCACATTAGGAGCTACACGAGTTGGTCAGCAGGGGAAGAGCGTCATCATACATACCTCTAATGCACTGAATTTCAGAGTCTGAACCAATGCTGCGGAGAAACATCAGCTTTTGCCGTCTCTTCTGATGTCATCGAATGTCATCGATTGCTACTTACTTCCTGTTTGTATCCCCCTTCCCACATCTAACCATCCCCATAAGGGTTAATACTCTACCCTACTATATACCCTATAGTCTGGTGATCTACCTGATTAATTATCTATTTTATATACAATTGTGGATAAAATATTTAAATTATCTAATAATTTATTTATAAATATATACTCAGCAGGTCTATATATATATATATTTTGTAAATATTATAATGAGTATATTAATATTTATAGTTTAGTGAATTAAATCATTACTATAAATATATATATATATGTCATAATGTTACACGATACTTCAAATGATAGGTGTGAAAAGAGAAGCGTTCCTCACAGAAATGCAACAACTAAAAGAACGTTGCCAAAGATCAGCAGCCACTATGGATAACGGAGAGATATCTCCGAGTGGAACTCTTACTATCGGTGGAATCTATCTTCCCTTGAAACACGACTTCATGGCCACAATGGGAACAAGCAGAGGTTTCTATTGCTGATAAATCATAATGTGTTACTTAATATCTCTGTAATGATATATATATATGTCGCAATACCAATCTGTATTACCAAATATCATGATTAATAGAGTAAAAAATTATATAGTCATTTATTATCTTTAAAGATTGAGAATAATACTAATTGACATTAACTTTAATTTAGATCAACACTTTTTTAATTAAAACTGAAACCCTAATATCATATGAATATACCATTATCATTTGATTCATTTGTTTTCATAACACATTTTTAAAATGTATCATTAACGTAATATAACCAGTATATCAATATATATATATATATATATATATATCATCTGCATTACATATAAATATCAATCTATTATCTAGGTAATCTAAATATAAACATCTACTACGTTATGTTGTATCGTCTGCTCTTGGTATTATTACACGTGTACACTATTTCTGTGTAGACACTGCTATCTACTACTTCCGGTGATGATTATACAGGGAACACATCTTATCTTCTCGCAGATGACCTCTACACATGATTCCAAGGTCAGTATACTATGTGTAATTAAACGTTAGACATTATGCTAGTTATACGAAAGTAGATATTCTTATAATTATGTTTATAATTTATTATTAGGTTAGTTATTTTAAAGTATCTAATTTCTAATTAATGTCTATAAAAATCAATATAGATTTCGTATATCTCTGTATAATCCGTATAATTGAAATTGGCTGTTTGTATAACAATACCTATTTGTATCTATTCTAGTCTATCATTATTCTTTCCACTTCCAGGATATAGCCTGTTTACTATAGTAATTTTTTAGAGTTTCCGAACATGATCAAGTTGAACGACATTTCTCAAGATTTTAGAATACAAATTCACGTTTATTCCATGGTTTACATAACCTAATCAATGTTGTGTTTTAAATTTGTAAATAGTACAATTAAATAATGATGCAATATTTATTATTAATAAAATAAATGGAAAAATTCGTTCAATATTACAGTACACTTTCATTCAAATAATATATTATTTCATAATTTAATATACATCTAATATAACTTATATAATATATTATTTAATATTATATTTTAGATGGTTACGAGAGATCAAAGTTATGATGTATCTTCTAAAAAGAAGAGGGTTGGAACTATTTCTAAAAAAAGGGAAAAAGTTATAAATATGGTAAATATATAATTAATAAATACCAATTATTACGTATTGGGAGCCTACTTCGATATTAAATATAATTTAGATGTATGTCACTAATTGATTAGATATATATGAAAAAATAACAATACTTCATAATTATTAAATAAACTGTATATTTCTTAAATATAAATAAAATGTGAATGAAACTTTATACTTGTGAAATAAACTTTATATAATTATTGTACCTATTAGTTTATTAATATTACACAAGTTGTAGTAATTATCAAATATATTTGATTCAAAATAATTATTTTTCAAAATTATATATCTTCATATAATAATTATTTTTAATTTTCTAGTTTATATATTTATATATATATAATTCCAGTTTTAATAGGGAAGTATTTTGTATGGTTTTTTTATTACTGATTATATCCGCCGATACTAATGTCATTATTGATAACATTCTTAAATTTATAATTGGTTATAATTAAAAAAATATTATAATACTTATTGATATCAATTACGTATATATATATATATATATATATATATATAACGAATACTAAATAAGTTATGTAAAGGGATCCACATATAGTTATCTAATATATAAATGTGTGTGTATTTATATATTCAAAAAGTCAATGATTAAAATGATCATTGGATATAATAATCACTATTTGACCTTGACCAATTTTTATTTCACCTTCAAAATAAACAGGTAAACAAGACGGCCTCGTTATCAGATCTACAAGAAGTAGCCTGTCTCCCGCTCACCATGAACTACCTTGGGAAATCTCACCTTGCCCTTGATAATGTTAGTGTAATTGATAGTATTACTACTAATACTACTAATACTATTACTACTAATCCTATTAGTTTTATAAAAAATATGATATATAATAATTACAAAAGTTGTGAGCAATTCAAGATTATATAATTCATTTATAAAATAATAATAAATTTATATTTCCGCATAATTAATCTATTGAATTTGAGACTTTATCTAAATAAATATGTAAATAAGTACCCAGTTTTCTTTACTCTAATGATACATATAACGTATGCATACTCCTATTGGTGTATGGTGCTTGGAGATAATCACGTTACTCATGTAAGATATTTATTAAAATGGAAACTACCAATAATTTAAAACATGCGTATGTTATAAATAAACATTGCGTTGTTCAACCATGTTCATCTATAATAATACTATATATGCAATCACACTACCACCACATTCATCTGGTACCGATGTCTTCACTTCTACAAGGTTCATCTGACCTTCCTCTTGACCTGAGTGATGCGAGATACGGACGAGGAGCGAGGATTCCTGGTTCGTTGTTGACCTATGACCTCTCGTCATGTATAACCTTACGTATACCTTACTTGCTTGTGCTCCATAACACATCTTATCTACCCAAGTTGATTAGGTGTCTCCAATGTATATTGTGGAGTGTAGTCTACACCATTGAAATGCATATAGCAATCACTGAATTATAATTCAAAATGTAAACAATATTTTTAGTAATTTAATTCAAAATATTGAAATACGACTCTTATTTCATGAATAAAATTTTTCATTTTCTTATTGAATATTTATTGAACGACCACTTACTTTTGATAACATGAGTAATATAATTTATATCTATTATTTACATTTTAATATTACACGTGATTTAAAATCTAATGTATTTTTTAGATCCGATAACAAATTTCTATTAACGTAGGTGGCCTTAAATTAAGCCAAGGTAACATATATTTCATTCAACAATTATTTGTGTACTCTATGTTTACACTCTCTGTATATATATATATATATATATATATATATATATATATATATATATATATATATATATATATATATATTATATAATATACATATCAAAGATATTACATATAATATACATATCAAAGATATTACTATGTATATAGTATTCATTTTATAGTATGTTTATTATAGGTGCATGTGCAGTTATTTGTATTCCCGAGAGGAATAAGTGTATCTATATACACATTAAGTAGTGTGCAAGTGTATAGTGTTGCATGCATATATAAGAGATGGATATCTTAGTTTGTTTTATTAATACATTGTCTGAAATTATCATGTTGTATATAGCATTACCTATTCTCTCTGGTATATGACTATTTTTATCAAAACTTTTGAACATTTTAATTCGTTATAAACTATAATCATAAGTACATGGAATAATTTAAGAATTCTTATAAGCCTTGTTATATTAATTATTAAATATTAATTAGTCATTGTTCTTGTTATAGCATAACCCCAATACAAATCACATCCTATACAGTAACCTATCGGCATCATCATCCTGAAGAACTGCACTAGAACCTACCAACAAAGTGTACCTGATTCCTCGTGATATCTGCGATCGACCTCTCACCTTTGAACTACATTTAAGAAACATAAGTCTATATCTGAGAAACAAAACACCGACCGCGAATCTCTGAACACTGCCATGGTGCCATATTCTAATGGTATAATCATATAATGTTCAAGGTTAATATATTATAGATGTCACTCAATATAGCCAGGGTCACTCGTATATAGTAATAGCTTATTATGTTATAAGATGACCTCTACATTATTATGTATTGATGTGTACTGAGGTAAGAATCCATATTTAAGTAGTTGTAACTCTTTTAACATGTTTTATCAAATATAAAAATTGATATTTAATCTATACCGTGAAATATTGAAATATTAATCTATTACATTATTGATTACAATTTTATTATAATGATATCTTATAAGATAATTAATATAATTCTGCCATTAAACCTACTTTTTCATCTTTATAACATAACGTTAATTTTAGATGTCACTAATCTATATGTTTTTTATATGTCATTAATTTATGATTATATATATATATATATTTATATATATATGATACTTTATTTTACACTAATAATACCACTCTTCAATAATGACACCACTAATACCAGCAGCTGACACTATCCACCGCTTTTTATTTGTATAGTCTAACTTTATTTGTATAAATAATATCATTATATATTATATTATATTTTACACCACTAATAACACCATCCACCACTCTCTGACACCACTAATACCACTGTCTGACATCTCCATCGCCTTTGACAGACACTGGCTATCCGCAGACACTAAACCTGACAGTCTGATCTGGTGCCACAAGCTGAACACCACTCTTAGTAACATTCGCATTTAATGCCGCAGAAATGTCCAACGCGATCACAATCATGAAAGTTAAAGGCGCGCCAGGGAAGGATAAGATTCACCCAAGGTTTATCAAAGCCATGAGCCCAATTGCATCCAGCTTCATGTTGCGCATTTTCAATGATTCATGGAAAACAGGATCTTGCCCGGCTTCATGGAGGGAGGCTATAATTGTCCCCATATTGAAAAAGGGTAAGCCGGCAAGTCAGATCGACTCATTCCGCCCAGTATCGCTCACATCCTGCGTGGCAAAAACCATGGAGAGAATGGTGGCAAGCCGCCTCTCCTTCATGGCAGAGTCCAATGAGTGATGGTGCCAGGACAAGGCTGGTTTTCGGACCCTCAGATCCTGCGAGGATCAAGTCCTCCGCCTCTCCCAAGCAGTCAGCGACGGTTTCCAGACTCGACCCGCTAAGCGCTGCGTCCTCGCACTACTGGACTACAGTAAGGCGTATGACACGGTATGGCGGAATCGATTGTTTCAGCTGATGATTGAGAAAGGCGTATCGAGGACTATCGTCCGCTGGATCAGAGGATTCCTCTGCGACAGAAAGGCAACAGTGAGGATCGACGGCGTTATCGGCGCCAGCAGAAAGATGCAACAAGGAGTGTCCCAGGGAGCTGTACTCTCACCCCTACTATTCCTCTTCTATATTAATGGTATTAGAGAAGAAGTCCCGAGCGGGGTGAGTGTCAGCATGTATGCGGACGACATGGCGATCTGGAGCTAAGACCGCGATAAGACTGTTGCTGAGAGCAAGGTGCAAGAGGCGGTGCACAGGGTATCGGCGTGGAGTTATCTCCACAAGCTAAAATTGAACACGTCGAAGTGTGAAGTGTCGTTCTTCACTTCCGACACTCATGAAGCAAAGTGAATTCCGTCGATTACCCTCAATAACCATCCCTTCATATTCAACAAGACTCCCAAGTTCCTCGGGGTCACCTTTGACCGCTCGCTGACCTTTCGGCCACATGTCGACTCTGTCAAGCTCAGAGTGATGTCCAGGATCCGGATCCTATCCTCCATTTCATCCAAGGAGTGGGGATGGAGCAGACGATACATGACGCGTATCTATACAGCCCTGATACACAGCACACTGCACTACTGCGGCGCGGCTTGGCAACCGTGGCTCGCGAAGTCGAACGTTACCATTCTGGAATGAGTACAGAATCGGGCTCTACGTGTCCTAACAGGTCAACTGGCTGAAACAACTCTCGAATTCTTACGCTCGGAGGTCGAGCTAACTTCCTTCAAGACGCAGAACAGGCGTAACTGCATTGTTGCCTGGGAAAGGTCAGCCAGGCTCCCCGCCGGCAACCCACGCCACAAACTTTTCACCTCGCCTATCGAGCATAAATGGAAAAGGTCGGGCTTCAGCACTCTAGCTCAAGCAGAATCAAGGCCCCTTCATTATCTGCACCGACAGCCATTCAACCCTGACAGCACTACAGTCGCCTGCATTGAGCGACGGTTCAGACCTATCAGAGACCCGCCGAATCCTAAACTCGCTGAATACGCGTGTTTCGCTACAATGGGTCCCCGGCCATATAGGGCTCATCGGAAACGAGTGGGCGGACGGTGAAGCCGGAGCAGCGGCAGCTTCAGACGAAGAGCCAGCGGCAACGGATGGTGGTATAACCTTCCAGACAGACAAAGCCTTCACGAAGAGATAAACGATAGACCCGGCCATAAGCCACGAAAGAACCAAAGCGGTCTTTAACGGCAAGCGAGCCACAGTCTCCATCTCTAGAAAGGATTCGGTCCTCCTAGCCCAGCTCCGCAGTGGCCACTGTCACACGCTGGCAGCATACCGAAACATTGTCGATGCCGAATCCTCTGCGACCTGTCCACATTGCCAAGGAGCCCCAGAGACGCTCGAGCACTGGCTCCAATAGTGCCCTGGCACAGCACGAATACGAATCCGTGAGTTTGGTGAAGCGGCTCCCCCACTGTCAGCCTTGGTTGAACAACCAGAGGCTGCAATATCGTTTGCGCATGGACTCCCGTCCATGTGAACGCTACGACGCGAACAACAACAACAACCTCCGCCGCCTTTGACAGACACTGGCTATCCGCAGACACTAAACCAGACCGTCTGATCTGGTGCCACAAGCTGAATACCACTCTTAGTAACATTCGCACCTGGAACGTGAACGCACTTTATAAACTTTATAGTTTACCGGTAACATACAAATCTATGGCAGGAACTGACGTAGGACGCGCCCCCCCCCATGTAGGCCACACCCCCTCCCCTGGGCGGAGTTATGTCACTATTACATTACTATAATCGTGCGATTTGTGTCACGTTGACGGTTGTTCCAATTCCTAAATCTAAATGTTTACATTCATCCACCCCTGACCTGATCCCTCACTCAACACCCTCTCACCCCCGTTCTGATAAGATGATCTGATGCATCAGCATCACCACCTGTATTTTATCTAGAGTGCGTCTAATATACTTTTATAATATATTATAATTTATTTCAAACTATACGATAATTTTATTATTTTATTACATATATATATACATATTATTACTTATAAAAAGATTTGTTGATTATTCGAAAATATTTAATGTTTGCACTGAAGGCAAATATTTTTATAATAAATAAAGTTATAATTTATCAATTATTTATATAAATTCTTATTTTAAATATTATTATAATATAATTAACTATATTCATACAATACTTCACTATCATTGAATATAATATATAACTGTTGAGTTTGGATTTAGTTTAATAAATTTAATACATATTTATAAAACTGTAACACTTTAGGTATAACACCTGTAAGTGTATATAGGTATACGTATTAGTAATATTCATTGTATCAACTATGAACGTTAGAACAATTAGAGAAGAATATAAACAACTAGAACTAAAGTATAATTTCGAAAGCCATGATCTAGATATTCTTGGAATACAGGAACATCGAATTATGAATGATGAAACTGTTAAGTATAATACTATTGGACATAGCACACTTATAACAACATCAACATGGAAAAATAATCAAGGTTCATCAACAGGAGGAATTGGTATAATGTTAAACAAAAGATCAATAAACTCACTATGCGAAGTTATATCACACTCTGAGAGAATATTGATAAGCACATTCCATGGAAATCCTGCAACATCTATTATAATCATATATTCACCTACAAATTCTAGCGAAGATGAAGTTATAAACAAATTCTACGATGAACTTAGAAGAGCTATAGAAACTATACCACAGCACAATGTCCTAATCATTATTGGAGATTTTAATGCAAGGATAGGTAAAGATGACGGGAATTTTACATATCATCAAGAAACAAATAAAAATGGTGTATTATTAATAGATATTATAAATGAAAAACAATTAGTAATAACAAATACATGTTTTCAAAAGAAGTTGAATAAACTTTGGACATATATGGATCCATGCTGCAGGAAATATCAGCTTGACTATATCTTAATGAGAAAAAAATGGAGAAACAGCATCATAAATGTGGAAGCATACAGTACTTTTTCTAGAATTGGTTCAGATCATCGAATCGTATCATCTAAGGCTAAGTTTGCGAGCGAATAGGAAGACATTATCAAGAAAACTCCGTTATAACTGGCCTTTGTTTAAATCGGACATGTCCCTTCAGGAGAAATACGCAATTGAAATAAAAAATCGATTTATCTTGCAAGGCGATGAAGACATTTCAGACACATTTGAACGATTCATAGATATAAATGCTGAAGTTACAAGAGAACTAGTTCCACTTTTAATTAAAACAAAGAAAATGTGTCCATCCACTGAAAATACTGTTTCTAGAGCTAGAGAAGACACTCGTATAGCAAATAGAGAGTATGAAGACAATCTAAATGAGATTAATCAACATAACAATACTGAATCGCGCAATAAACTATATATAGCATATACACATATTGCAGTTGATACCCTAGAAGAAAAGATCAAACAAATTGAGAACGCTGACTCAACAGAAAGTACCTATTAAGCTGGAAATTAATAAATGAAATAACTGGTAGAAAAACAACTCAAAAAATTATGATAAAAGTTAAGAACCAAAAATAACGTCTACAAACTTGGTACAAACACTTCAGGATTTATTAGGCAAACCACAAAATATTGAAGAAGAAAATGAAACGATAATTCAAGTTATACAACACCTAGATATAAAGCGTGGAGCCTTTGAAATGTATGAATACAAGTTGGCTAAAGAGGTAATCAAAGAAGGTAAAAGCTGCGGTGTTGATGAAATACGGCCAGAAGTATTAAAACGATGTAATATAGATGACATTATCATCTACTTCTGTAACAAAGCACTATTAGATAAAATGAAGCCAAACAATGGTCAATTTTGAATATAATTCCAATACCCAAGAAAGGAGATCTCAGTTAAGGTAGTAATTATCGTGGTATAAGTCTTACTTCATTAGTAGCGACAACTTATAATCGTATGATACTGAACAGAATTAGGCCTCATCTAGATTGTCATTTAAGGAAAAATCAAAACGGTTTCAGAAGTGGTAGAACAACAACCAGTCAAATATTAGCACTCAGACGACTGATTATGGGAGTCAAAGATAAGAATCCAGAAGCAATCCTGATATTCACCGACTTCAAGAAAGCCTTTGATACTATACACAGAGGGAAAATGATTGGATACTGAAAGCTTATGGGATACCGGAGGAGATGGTGACGGCTATTAGCACAATGTATAAAGATACTACTGCTAAGGTCATTACACCTGATGGAGAAACAGAAACTTTCAACATTCTAGCTGGTGTTTTACAAGGAGATACGTTAGCTCCATACCTTTTTGTCGTAGTTATCGATTATGTTATGAGAACAGCTTTACTTGGAATGGAAGATAAGCTAGGTTTCCAACTAAGGAAAAGAAAAAGCAGAAGAGGTTACTATCAAGAGGTACCTATCACTATTACAGATATGGACTTCGCAGATGATATTGCATTAATAAGTAAAGGTATCAAAGAAGCACAAAAGATGCTCACTCGAGTCGAAAAATCAGCAAAACGAGTAGGACTAAGCATGAATACAGGGAAAACAAAATACATGAGCTACAATACCATTCAACAGTTTGAAATCAAAGCTATAGGTGGGTCAAATCTGAAAAGGGTTGATGACTTCAAGTACCTAGGTGCATGGAAGACAGCAGTGCAAAATATTTAAAAATCAGAAAAGCGCTTGCTTGGAGAACATGTCATTAAATGAGGAATATCTGGAAGTCAACTCTTAGTAGGAAAATGAAACTCAGGATCATGTACACCACAGTTGAATCGGTTCTGCTGTACGGATGTGAGACTTATACTCTCACAAAAACACTACTCAAACAACTTGATGGCACATACACTCGAATTCTACGAATGATATTAAACGTACATTGGTCTCAGAAAGTTACTAACGAAGTACTGTATGGGGCTAGAATATCATGGACTGTTGTTGAATGATTTAATTTGTTAAGCAAATATATATATATATATGTATACGTCTATAGTCGAAATATATAGTAGAAATAGTCGTATAAAGTAGTAATATTTTCTAACGTATTTGTTATCTCAAAGGCGAAAGTATATGGACTGCTTATGTTCATCTTGAAGGTATCTTGTCAATGATAATCAAGGACTGCTTTTCAAATCTAGATGGATGTATGACATATATACACATAAGATTATAAGTAAACTTATATATTTAATATAAATTAATGGGTTTGCATTAGAGTTTAACGTTTTGGATAAATATCTATATGTATAGATCTGGTTATAATCTGATTGAATTAACGTGAGAGTAGCTTTGAAAGTAATAAAATAACAACAATATATATATATATATAATGTATATGAATGATATAACTGATGAAAATATGACCACTTCTGTAATTACTAAATGACACGTAGCCGTTAATTTCAAAATGCGGGATTTATTTCTAATAGCCTATATTCACATATGTTTTTAAACAGAACATAAGTCAAGCTATCAAATAAAATAAGATAGCCAAATACAAAATGTTAACTACATTATTTTATTATTGAATAAGTAATTTATAAAATAATATAATCACTACCAATATACTAGCTCTAGCCATAAACATAGTGATACCCACATCATCCACACTGAAATCATAGTCTACATTGCTCAAATAAATATAAAATATACTATATTTCATTTTTTTATAAACAAGGTCATAAGAATATGCATTGTGTAATATGAATTTACCGACTGTAAACACAAATATACAGTGGGTAATATAAATTTAAATATTTCGTCATATGAATACATTATAAAATTAATTATACCAATATAATATAGAAGAATAAAAAAGTATTTTAGCACAAATATTTATGATAAAATATATGAACATATTTAATATTTAATATTTTCACTATAAATTATCTATAAATTATAAAATATATATATATATCTATAGATATTCTATTAGATAATACAACATATCTATTTACTATAGTAATATAATACTATATTATACAATCACTATATAATATATGAACATATTTAATATTTAATATTTTTACTATAAATTATCTATAAATTATAAAATATATATATATATATCTATAGATATTCTATTAGATAATACAACATATCTATTTACTATAGTAATATAATACTATATTATACAATCACTATATAATTTAAAAGTATATTACATATGGATTCCAGTGATCTCGTCAAGAATGGTGATCACGCGCAATGTTAATTTAAATAATTATTTATAGATAGTAGAATAGATATTGAACACAAAATCTTCAAACCAAAATACTCCAAACGAGATCATTGGTTACCTTGCATATTATATAGTATATAATATAGGTTACTTAATATTAACATTTTAAAAAAGTAATCAATTATATATGGTATCCTAGTAATAGTCGTAAATATTAAAAGTCGAATAGCATGAGTACTCTAAATAACAAAAGTTACGGTTTTAAATAGATCTCGAAATTTGGTATACATTTTATATTTTCATAATTATTATACTTTCGAATTAACTTTGATAGTGTACACATATATATTTATAAATATAGTATACTCATTATACTAATTCATAAGTATATTATAATGAATAAAATATAATAAACACATTACTAGAATATATATTTCTACTATTAAATATATTATATTATTATAATATTTATTTGTAAGGAATAATAATTATGAACATATACAATATATACGTAATTTAGTGATATATTTAGAACAGTCTCTTTCGTTATTTAAAGCTCTCACGCGATTCTATTTTTAAATATCTACGTCTACAATTATGATAACATAAGTTTAACAAGTTCAAGTTATACATGTATAACTTAATTAATTGTATTATAAAGCATTACATATACTGTATATGATATACATAAATAAACAAAATTATTGACTATACTATGGTATATATTATAATCATTGGGATAAAACGAACTATTGATCCACCGATCAATTTAACACTGACAGTGTTAAAGTTTAACAGTCAATATTTGTTTATTATATAACTTATATTAAATTAAAAAATATATTCTACCGTCATTTCCACTGTCATAACTATTGATCCAGCGGTCAATTCGATTTTTATTTAATATAAGTTATAAAATAAACAAATATAATATTTAAATTCATGTATAATCAAACCGTTATTTTTATAATTTAATTATATATTATATAATTAGATGACCGCTGGACCAATAGTTATGAGTCATAACTTATTACCGTAGAAATGACCGTTTGCGGTCATACATTGACCGCTAAATTGACCGCTAAATTGAGCGGTGGACCAATAGTTCGCTTGATCCAATCATTGAGTTAATGACTCATTGACTATTATAATTAAATTTAATTTAACATTATCGATTTTGTTAAAAGTATTAACATGAAACCGAATGGTTTAATAATAATTTTAATAATTATTATCATAATTATTATGATAATAATTATAATAATTAATAATTAAATTATTTAATAATTATGATAAAAAATAAAGTATTTTTATCATAATTAAATAACTCATTGAATATATAATTATTATATATAACATATTATGTTATATGTATATATTATATAATATAAAATACAAATTAAAATACAATTATTTTATTAACGATATAATATTTATATTATAGCATTTTAAATTATAATAATA
Organism: Osedax fenrisi; assembly: GCA_964019155.1. Classification (NCBI taxonomy): domain Eukaryota; kingdom Metazoa; phylum Annelida; class Polychaeta; order Sabellida; family Siboglinidae; genus Osedax; species Osedax fenrisi. The sequence continues at coordinate 76,575,311 of OZ025243.1, forward strand.
TTATATTATAAATAAATTTGTTTTAAATAACTTAAATACTAAACTAATAAATAGTTACAACGGTATATATATATATGGTCATATGTATATATAAAATAATATTATGTCTACTTACTATTTTGTTGAACTTTATTGTCTTAGAAATTGAATTAAATGATATAAGAAAACATTATATATTACAAATAAATTTTAAATTATATTGTTATATTCAAAGACGTTATATATTAATAGGCTTCGCCCCATAGATATAGAGTACCACGTACTCTAAATGGTACTCTAAATCTATGCTTCGCCCCTTAGATGTCTATGATTATATTATTGATAATCTGTGCATATTACAATTATACTAAAATATATAGTCATAATTTAATCAATATTTTTTTAATATTTTACAATTCGAATAATTTATATTTGTACCAATCTTAATAAAACACAGTTTTTATTATACTTGTAAAACAGGTTATTTATTGAATATTTCACATAATATTTATTATATAATTGCATTATTTCGTAACAAAAATGAAATAAAAATTCATTATTTCAAGATCGACGTATACGTTCGGCCTATAGTCCCCTAAGACGTTCGGCCTACGACTCAGGGCCTACGTCGTAGGGGACTATAGGTATACCTGGTACCCCTTAAAACAACGCAAGTGCATATAGGTACCTATATATACACGTAGGGGAAAGTAACCGAATACAGACAGTTCCCGAATACGGACACTATCGGTATCTCAGAACTATAAACCCTACAAAAAAAATTTTTAATGAATAAAATATTCATAATTATATAAATAAACTAAAAAACGTATTTTTTAATTTTAAATTATTCAAAATATTGTTGATAAATCCAATAAACTGATTTTTTTATTACGTTTTTAATTTTATGAAAAAAAAATTCAATCTAAAACCTTCTCAAGAATATACAAATGTATCGATATAAAATATAATACTATATTATTAAAAAATAAAGCATTCTAAAATTATATATATAATTTCTATATTTGTTATCAAATATTCATTATGTTATAAGAATATATCTGGAGGTCATATAAATCTCTAATACGGACAGTGTCCGTCGGACACTCTAGATATCTTAATACGGACACCCTATAACCAATCAGCACCTAGCGTATACTCTATACGTATATATACGCTTCATATATGAAATATTCTGATTTTCATAGAAATCGCGTGCGTTATAATTGTAATACCACCAATAAAGCTAAATCTAAAAAAAGTATTATTTAGATACTTAAATTATATTATTAATTAAAAAAATAATAAAAATAAATAAATTATTAACTAATTAAATTAGAATTAGAATAATTGATTCATTAATAATATATAGTGTATCTAGTGGTATATAGGTTGTCCGTATTATAAGACATGATGTCCGTATTCGGAAATGGGTACCGAATACGGACACCCCCGTTATCTATGGAATTCAAAGTTTAAATAGAATGTTAAATTCACAATAATATCATATAATCATATAACCATATAATCATATAATATTAATATATTGTGATTTTTGAATAAATTTGAATAAGTCATAAAATGTTAAGACCATTTATTGTTACAGAGTCCCCCGTATTAGGTTACTTACCCCTACACGTATATGTATTATGTTGTACCATGTAAAGTACAATTGTGAATCGTTAGTTCACACGTGGTCCTCCCCCGATATTACTGACGTTACATTGTTATACTGTATCGTTATTATAACAATAACATATATGTTATATATATTATATTATAATATATATTAATAATATATATTATATTATTATATATATTATAATACCACGAATATATAATAATACTACGAATATGTTTAATTATAATTAATGAATTATCTATGGAGGGTATCTGTTAGTCATCAATGATTTAATTATTCGCGTGCTGTCGGCCTACTTACATTCATAGTTAATTCCAAGTATGTCTACACACACACAAACACATATGTACTCCTGCGTATCATGAATCATGAGTCATGGTGCAATATAATTTCCATGTTATCATATAGGCGTAATTATAATTTCCACTGAAAATATAATATATAAATATACTTAAATAACATACGCAATGCATCATCGTAATTGGCGTAGTGCATATATGTATACAGTATGATTCATATTGTTTAGTAATTTGTTCAGTAATCATATGTAATCAGATTTAGGGGAAAGTAACCTAATACGGACAATTTAACAATAAATGGTCTTACAATTTGATGACTCATTATTTGTATTCAAAAATTACAATGTATTAATATTATATGATTATAGATATTATTGTGATTTTAAAATTGTATTAAATATTTGTATTCCGTAGATAACGGGGGTGTCCGTATTCGGTACACATGTCCGAATAAGGACATCCTGTGTTATAATACGGACACCCTATATACCACTAGATAAACTATATATTATTGATGAATCAATCAGAAAAATTACAATTACATTATTTATAATTAATTTTATGAACAATTTATTCTAATTTAATTAGTTAATAATTTATTTATTTTTATTAATTTTTTAATTAATAATACAATTTTAGTATATAAATAATAAAAATGTTAGATATAGCTTTATTGGTGGTATTAATATTGTAACACACTCGATTTTTATGAAAATCAGAATAGTTCATACGTTGAGCGCTGATTGGTTATAGGGTCCGTATTAATACATCTAGATTGTCCGTATTAAGGACTTATATGACCTCTAGATGTATGCTTATAACTTAATGAATATTTGATAACAAATATAGACATTATACATATAATTTTATAATGTTTTATTTTTTAATAATATTTTTAACCTTTAATAATATATATATTATATATACACTATAGAGTAATATTGATAAATTTGTATATTATTGAGAAGGTTTTAAGTTGAAATTTGTGTTAGTAAATTTAAAAACGAAATATAAAAACAGTTTATTAGATATAGCAGCAATATTTTGAATAATTAAAAATTAAAAAATACTTTTTTAGACTATTCATATAATTATAAATATTTTATTAATTACACATTTTTTTGTATGATTTATGGTTTCTGAGATACCGAGAGTATCCGACGGACACTGTCCGTATACGTAACATATATATATGGTTAATTTCCCCCTAATACTCAACGATCATAACTATATTTATTAGGTTATAACCAAGTAATTATATTTATATATATATATATATTCTATAACTGTTAACAATGTATACCTAGTAATTTATATGTTAATACACTTATATGAATGTATGACATTGAAGATTGTATATTGTTAAGCAATTTCTTACATTATAGTGTAATATAGTATATACCTGTTACCTGTTACCTGTTACCTTATCGGTTTAGGCACTTCAATCAACTTTTTTATGACAGTTTTCGAACGTGCTTTTCAATGTATTTATTGGGAAAAAATGTATATTTTGAGCTTTGACTTTAATATTACAGCTAAGTCAATTGATCGGATATGGTGAGGCAGATCATTCCAGATTTGTGGAGCATGGATGGAGACATATTTATGTTGTGCAGATGTTAAATATGATAGAACTGGAGTTTTTAATTTGAATTTATTTGAATATAGTCTATAGACCGAATGTAGATATATATATCTACATATATTATATATATATATTATATATCTACATATACTATAGTATATTTATGATATATCAGTATATCAGCAGTATACGGCATAAGTGATATGTCTTATATGAGATATATCGTATAAAACATAAAAAGGACATATGTCTTCATTAACAATGATAAATAATTTATCTTTAGTTATATACAAGTGTACTTTATATAACCCTATATGGGAAAGTCTGGCAATGGGCACTGTATGATACTTACGTCCATATATGGATATATATGTATATATCCAGAATATTAAAATATAAACTATATATAGAATATATTGTATACATAATATATATGATATTACATTTAAATGAACATCACATACAAATTATATTACAAGAATATGTCCGTATATGGTCATAGTTGGTCAAGTAGTTATTAAAATATATATACTAGGCCATAGCATATAACATAATATATAAAAATAATGTTATCTACAGTTTATAAATTAAAAGTTTCATAAAAATGAATATAATTAAAATTAATTACTGGCGTTCTTCGTGTCTCATTTCGAAATTAATATATTATATTTATATTTATTTCGAAATGTATACATTAATTAATTCATGATATACCAGTATATTTGAATGGATATTTAAAAATTTGAAACTATGTTTATAAACGCATCGTATACGATGTGTAAATTACTAATACGTTATATAAATACTTAACTCTGATTGGTTAGTACACGCCCATTACCAGATAGGTATGACAATGATACACATATAGGATGTGTCACCAATACGCATTTCTAAATTGATATTTATTTATAATGCTAATAGTTATCGTATAACTAATTTGCATACGAACATAATCACTATTTATAAGTTATAGAAGTATAACAAAACTATGTCGGTATTGACAGAGTCTCTCGTACATTGTTTTCGTAGATATACATTCATAATTATATACATGTATATATTACTATAATACACATATATATATAATATGTATATGTTTGTAATTATTAAATAAATAAATAAGTTATAGTTAAGTTTAGGTTTACCCATAGTATATATATAGGTACGCATATAGGTACATATATTGGTATATGTATATATATATATATATATATATATATACATATAATGCATATATGTGTGTATATATATATATATATATATGATTTAATTATTAAAAATAAATACACCAGATAATATAATTATCTATAATTTCAATAACAACATCTCCTAATTATAGATGACGACGTCACACTACAGGTCACGCGACACTCGGCTGAACAGGTGATATATACATCACTGTATTCGCGGCGAACACGTAACCAAGGTCGTTGACGTAACTATGTAAGCGTCGCTTAGCAACCGATGCTTTGTTAGCGCGCCATTTTCTCGGTAAAATGACAACGTCTAAATATAAATTGTATATAAAACATATTTACGTATACGTATATTGGTTAATAATATATATATATATATATATATATATATATATATATATATATATATTAAGATTACTACTATTAAGATATTAATATTAATAGGTTGGTCGAAATTAAAGATAATCTTTTGTGTTGATGATAGCTATAACCATAGCAACCGTAAACATATTATGACCGCCATTACCTAGCGTATACCGCTCTCATAGCGGTACTTATTCTCGGAATCTTTGTATAGATAGAGACAACCTAAGAGAGACAACGACTTTCCCAAGAATCTTCTCGTCGCAAAATCTTTGATAGAGAGATAGAGAGGGCGAGAGAAAGAGAAGGGAGATATACATTGGGAGATAGGTAGATTGATATAGAGATTGGGACAGATAGACTGATAGGTATATATATGTAT
>OZ025243.1:76585756-76803256 GCA_964019155.1 Osedax fenrisi
TATAATGTACAGTGTACAATATACAGTGTACAATATACAGTGTACAATGTACAGTGTACGGAATTCAATATAATTAATATGACAACGTTGTTGTTCGCAGCAGAATATGACGTATACTTTCTATTTATAGATTCACCCACTAAATGCTGCCGTGTAATTAATATAGCAATTACGCAGCAGCAGCGGTATACCGCAGATAGATAATCAAGATGGACGACCGAGCACGTGACTTCCTAGCGTACCACGTGACTCTCTGGCATACCACGTGATCAGCTTAATTAGTGGTACGCATTACGTAATCACATCCGAGTAGCCGAGCATTACGTAATAGTTAATTACGCAAGAGATAGAGTTCCTCGGTAAACAACACACACACACGCACGCGCGCGCATTTGCGTACACATTTACACTATGTATATGTGTAGATATATTATTAAAATATATATGACGGAGTTATTTGACGGATAATATATATATATATATGACAATATATATATGACGGATTTTGTAATTAATAATATATATATATATATATATATATATATAATAATTTTAATATTACAAATATCTTGGTTAAAGTAGTGAGCATAGATTTTCTAATGTATACACGTATGTATTTTAACTTATAAATTAATGTGAATTAAATGTAATGTATATTTTTATTCAAAATGTCATTTAATAAAATACAATAGATGGAATAGAATAAATTAAATAAATTACTAAATTATATTATATAGCATATACTTATAATATTATAAAATATATTATAAGATAAATGTAATATAATAATAATTAGGTTGTAATAGATATAATAAAATAAAAATAAAAGAAATTCTATATTTATTTATACAATATATATTGTACATAATAATATATTATACTGAACTATAGTATAATATATATATATATATATATATATATATATATATATATATATATATTATACATATTTAATAGAGTAATTAACATATTTCGAAAACATCCGGTTTATAAGAATTATCCCAATTAGTAATGATAAGCAATATATAGGTTGTTATAATTGCAATATATGTCAACATGATAATATAGAGTCTATATATATAGTCTATAGTCTATAGACTATATATAGACTATGTTATAGACTATGATCTATACTATAGCCAAGAGATCCCCAGCTATAGTCTATAATATATATATTTATTATACTTTATTTGAATATTAATCATAATTATGATTATAATTTATGAATATATATATATATATATATATATATATATATACAAACATGTATATCCTACTCGTATGAAATTATCAATTATAAATCATTATTTATTATAATTTATAATACAAATCACATATATTATCATAACTATAAATAAATAAATATATAGATGTTATATTATATCGTTCATATAATTCTTTATGTAATATATTTTGATTTGGATAAATGAAAATAAATTATAAATTACTATTCTATAACAACTAAGTTGACGCGAAACAATCTGATTGGTACAACACCGGAACAAGTAACATAAAAGGTAATAGTAGTTCCAAAATATAATACAGTAAAATATATTAGTAAAATGTATAGATATTCTCAACTTTCAAGTGAACTGCATACCGTACTATAGTTGCAGTTAACTTGACAGTTAACTAACTACAACCAATATACACTAGTGATCTAAATGAGCCAACATTTCCTATTTCGAAAAAACTGAAATATCTGAAAAATCCTAAATTTCCGTTTTTAAAAACATCAACAAATATGAGTCGTAAGTTATGACTCATAAGCCAATTATTCAAATTCGATTCATCGTTCTAGATTTTCGAACTTGTTTATATCCTATATGCTATATATAGGATGATATCTTTGAAATTAACTGCTAACTAGATTTTCTTACTCGATTCGATTTGTCGTACTCGATTGCCAAAATTGATTTTAAAATTAGATTGTTGTATAATACTTGATTGTCATACTAGTTTACCTGATTAGATTGTTGAACATGTGACTCTACATTTTTATTTATTAGATATTTTTTTAATTACAATATTATAATATCGTCCATTACATTTTAATTTAAAATATTTATTTATAAAGTAATTTTTATAGACATTTAACTAATCTATTATTATATCTATTATATCTATTATCCTACAATTATTGCTCAGTATATAAACAAGTTATACATACGAGAGATTGTTTATTTACCCTCTTCTATAATAATAATTAGTGCATCCATTTGATACATTTTATTTAAATTGTTTATAATTTAAAAAAAAAATGTTTAAAAGAGAAATATTTAAAATTCCAAAGATAATCAACTCGATATAAGCATGTGACCGGCTCGACTCATTCGAGCCGTTCACTAACCCGGTCCGGCTCGTAAAAATCGGTTCATTTTAGATCACTAATATACACACACTATATAATCGAAATGTAGATAATTATAATATTTAACACATTTCAATGGTACATTAATTGTAAAGATAAATATTGAATTTTGTAGTTTTTATATTGTAATTACGTTAATAATTATTGCAATATTTAGTGTATATACACTATACTGTATATAGGGTATGCGAACTATGGTTATTTCCCTAAATAAATAATAGTTACTTGGGCTAATAATTGGTTCTATATACTAGAAGGGAAAGTCTCCCATTACCGACCCTATCCTAATATCGACCACCACTCGTATCTCAGTAACTATTAGAGATATCAAACAATTATATATACATGAACTGTTAGTAATTTAATGATAAATATGAATACGTATTTTATTTAAAAAAATACACAATCCTACAATTGTTATTTGATAAAATGTAATATTCTGTTTTTACTTTTTAAATGTTTGAATAATAACTTGTTTTAAATCATCTTTATTAATTAAAAGAAAACTTAATACTGCGCATAATATTGTAGATCAATAAAATGTTTATAAAAATTATTAATATATTATAATTTGTATACGTATTAACCAATATATCTTAATTATAGCAAACCATATTATTTTCCTATTACCGACCCCCTAAATTACCTTAATACCGACTACATGTGATTTATAATATACAATCAAAATAGATAATTTTGGTACTTTGAAATTATTTATAATTTGTGTCTGTATCATTTTAACCTGTTAATAGTGTATTTTAATAGCGTCAATAATACTATACTATTATTATTTAGTATATGTAGTTATATTCATATTCAGTTAATTTAAAGTTTAATATAGAAATATAAAGTTTAATTATTAATTTATTATGAATAATAAAACGAAAATTCAATGATATATATAAAGTACGTGCTTTTTTTAATTCAATATATCTATTTATGTCTGCTAGTTTGATTGGATATTATAATATTACAATTATTTCTACCACGAGTATTTAGAGGGTCGGTAATAGGATACGGTGGCCGGTATTAGGTACATGTATCCGATTACCGACCCCCCTGTTTATTTTTGTTAATATAATTATATCAACAATTTAAAATAGCTAAAATAGCTTTTAAATTATTTATTATCATAATATTATCCTACTTACAAAATGTCAAACAAATATATTGAATATTGAATATGTTATTACAGATAGTTATTTAGGGGTACATACTATGTATAGAACATACTGTGTACTAACGTTTAATGGCCATCAGCTTGATGTCGAAATCATCTCTTACGACAGCCTCGCTAAGCCCTGCCGGGATAGAGTATTCTATTAGGGATTGCTTCTTAACGTTATAGGTATGATTATGTATACGTTTGTGTTTTTATGTCCTTGTAAGTATTCTAAGAAAGAGACAATATATATATATATATATATATATATATATATATATATGTTGTCTTATATATACAATATATTTATATTGTCTCTTTCTAAGAATAATTACAAGGACATACAATCACAAACGTATACACAATCACACCTATAATGTTAAGATGCAATTATACGCCGTACATCGTATAATATACAGTTTACAGTTAGCATATTTCCTACGTCATTACGTAGCTAATTCAATTGTATTTTATTGTCAAATTTAGTGATTCATCGTACCGCGGAAATCACGTGATAACAATACGAATATAATGAACGATGACGTATACTTACCTATTACCAATACAATAATGATTACCTATTACCAATACAATAATGATTACCTATTACCAATACAATAAGTATTACATAATAGTGTACGACGTAGAGTGTACTTATAATACAATCATAGCATTCGAAACATAATAACATCACGTACTATATATAGTATAGCCCAGCAAACAATAACATCATATTTAAATACTTATTAAAGCAGTTTATAAAGTAATTTTAATCAGATTTTCGAACGTTCTGATTTAAAATCTGCTTTAAATCAGCTGATTTAAACGTTTTTAAATCATTTTTGTACTGCTTTAATAATTAAGTAGGCCTATTAAAGCCTGCTTTAATTCTGATTTAATAATCTCCGATATCTTAAGATATATTTAAATATGTCAACATCTATTACGCTTTAAAAAGTATTTAAATATACTATTATTGTTTGCTGGGAAATTATATCTTATATGTGGATATTATTTAATTATTAAAGCAGTAGAAAAATATTTTAAAAACGTTTTGTAAATATCAGTTGAATTAAAGCATATTTTAAATCAGAATGTTCGGAAATCTGATTAAAATTACTTTATAAACTGCTATAATACGTATTTAAATCTGCTGTTATTGTTTGCTGGGAATATATACTATAGTATATATACTATAATATACTATAGTATATATACTATAATATACTATAGTATATTAGTAGCATACTACATATAGTAGCATCATAGTATTCCTATTTTTGGATAAACTCTTGTATTAATGTCAACACCTATTATATTTCTTTCAATACACTTCGTAATAATATTGCTTACGTCTGTGTATATATATATATATATATATATATATATATATATATTTATATTTATATACATATTATTATAATAGACGTTACGGCTATCTATAGACATACCTTGTATCCACGGGGTATATGGTTTATATAAACCATATATCACACCCCCTATATATGTATTATGTATTATATATTATGAAATTACATAACTTTAATTATATATAACTTGGGTAATAATAATAAAGTTAATAATAAAAATGTTATTATTACTATTAATAATATTCCAATATTACAATTAATACTATTCATATAAGATAACCAAAAAAATAGAAGCCGGGAAAAATATTTATTGAACATTTGTAAATATAAAATAAGTTGTGTGTGTGTTTGTATACATATATATATATATTTGTTAACATCATAATTTAATATTATTTTAGAAATTAAAATATAAAATTATATAGATAAAATACTAAATACACGTATATGTATACGTGTAACATATAGTTGAAAACAAACAGGATACTAACTAAATAGTCATATTCCTTTTTTTATTATAAATATAAATATTTTGTAATACGTAAATAAATAATTAATTCTGTAATAATACTTAATCCTATATTAAATAAATATTATATATAAAAATAAAATAATATGTATTGATATATATATATATAATAATCATTGACATTATAATTCTATGTCTATGATAATAATGTATTACACAAATAATAGTTGTATATTGAAGTATTCTACTATTAATTATAGTTAGTTAAATGTCATAAAAACATTATAAATAATTAATGATATGTCAACATTTTATTAGGTCTAGCATATAGGTAGCTTCCTAAAAGCCTATTAATTATATGGCTATGTATTGTTTATATTATGTTATTGTGAAACACGAATATATATATATATTAGCATCAGATATAATGTAAACACTCAGTAAAACACAAAAGCAAAGCTTGACTAGGTATTTTCTCACTCAACTTGATAATAACAGTACAAGAATAACAAATAAAAAATATAAGAAAATTGTAAAAGGATAATAAAATATTAATTTTAAAATGTCAATTTTGAATATCATTAGAACTATACATACTTTGTTAGATTGATGTGATTTTGTAAATGTGATTCGTGTAAATGAAAATCGAGCTGAATAAATAGGTAATTATATACTTGAACATTGTTATCAAGGAGAGGTCATCATTTCAGTTAAATACAAAATAAAATATAATAAATAATAAATTTTATATAAATAAGAATTATATAAATAAGAAATATATAAATTTATATTAAAAGAAGAAAAATATATAACACAAATGAAATAAATGCATAAAATTAGTAAAAATATAAATTAAAAAATGAATAAAAATAAAGAAACTAAACACAAACAAAAGTTAACTAATACGAAGTTATGATTTAGAAAGAATAATTTAATATTTTTTTTTAAGTTTTTTTATTTATAAATGTATGTAAATAATCTGGTAATGCATTCCATATCTCGGGAGCATTGTTAGAAAGGCACACATATTGTATATATGTTCTTATTTTGGGTAAAACTACTTTTTTAGATAAAGACTTATACATATTTGAATTTTGTGTATAAATATATCGTAAAATTATAGATAAAGATTTAGCTATTTATATATTTTAAGATATTCATTTTTATAATATCTTGAAATTTAAAAATATTGAATTTTTTATAAATGTTATCTATATCTAGATTAAAAGAAAAAACAAATTTGCTATTACCCTATTTTGCAATATTATAATTGGTTGAATATTAGACAAAAAAGTACTACCCCAATTAGATGAACCATAATTTAGATGACTTTCACAAATACTATGGTATATGTGTATACGATTTTTTAAAGGTAGTTTATTTTTGATTTTATATGTGATAGCAATTGATCTACATAGTTTTTCTCTGATATAACTAATATGATATATATATATGATGATGATGATATTCGGTTTATTTGCACTAATAATATACATTGAATATACCACGGACAACAATACTAAATAATATAAAGGACTATTATATACTACAACTAATATATATATAGCATAATCATCATTATCATTATTATTATAAATGTTTTGTTACCAATCGTAACTTAATTCGCTGACAATACAGCTTCAGTATAGGTAGAGATATCCTACTGCTAGAGATATCAGTTTATTTTAAAATAAATTGAATTTATTAAAATGGTTAGCAGTTAATAAATTACTGATTAATGTAGAGAAAACAAATTATGCACTATCATTACATGTATCTGTATACATTGTACATTAGCTAGTCGATTATTCATCTATATATATATATATATATATATATATATATATATGTGTGTGTGTGTAAAAAATCTATAATTAATCGTAGCTACTATTGTGGGATTATTCCTATTGACATTAATAACGGTAGTGTATAGCAATCACTATAGTGATCTATTTATAGATATGTACGACGTATGTAGGATCTGTGTGGTTCTTATAATGGTATTATTTATAAATAATAAACGTTATTGTTGTCTATTAGCGTTAAAATTAAATTGTCTACTTAACAGTCTACTTAAGTATACATATACTTCATTCAGCGTTGTGAAATATGTATACATCTGTACTATAGTCGTAGAGCTAGAGAAAACCTCTCTAGCTCTATGACTATCGTAGGTATCTACTTATTATGCATACGGAATAATAAGTAGATACCTACTATAGTCATAGAGCTAGATAGAAATCGATCTACGGAAAATAAAATTTCCGTAGATCGATTTAATTATTAAAAAATTTTTTTTTATAATTTTTAAGGATATTTTTATATACTACATATATGTAGTAAATATACTACATATATGCTAAAAGACAATTTTACTTGTACACAATTTTTCGTAAATATTCAATGTAAATTCCTATATTATAAAAATCTTAAATTAAAAATCTTTTAATCACAAAATATTATTTTGCTTTCTGAGTTGTTGTCGGTTTTTAATTATTGTTGTTATTATAATTTATCCAAATTTATACATTTGGAATGAATAAGAAGAGTTATTCCGAGATAGCTCAAAAATGGTCTATGAAGGGAACTAAACAAGTCACCAAAGCAGTCTCTCCTATGGGAGATAAAGTATACTGTACACCTAACATAAAAAGTACACTTTCAAGTTTTGTATAACATATGTTATAATATATGCATTACATGTAATACATATCATGGACGTATAGGTATACAGTATACTCTATGGAACAATGGCATATGTATACAAAATACATATATATTCTTAAAACTTTATAGATATAATATTTGAAAAATAAAAAGTTAATATTTGTATCTAATTTATTTTCTATAGAAAATATATTTGGTTTATAAAATTTGTCTTTTAATTATGTAAATAACATATTATAATAAGTAGTACTAAGAATCTATAAAATAAACTTCATTTCGTAATTTTATTTTATTTATATGTTGATTACATTAATTTTATATTATATATATATATATATATATATATATATATATATATATATATATATTATAACCACATTAGTATTAATTTGTCATATATTTTTTTAATTAATAATAATATTTTTTTAATAATAAATAATATATTTTAATAAATTAGTTATATAATAAATTTATCAAATTTTAGGTGCAGAATAAATTCTTGTAGTGTAATAATGTCATCAACAAGTATTTAATAATAATTATAATAATAATAATGAGCAAATGCTGTCCGGTATACCCTATACACTGTTAAACATAACCCTTTAGTTTTCACTGAATAAACCTTTAGTAAATGGTCCTGTGAGGGAAGGGTTTTCGACCCTTTAGTGAAACATGAAGGGTAAAAGACTACATAAAGAACTAAAGGTTTTTTTATAAATATTAACTAATGGGTTCTATTTTTATTTTAACTAAAAGTTTTTGATAGAATATTAACTAAAAGGTTTTAACTTATTTGAACTAAAGGTTTTTGATATTAAATTAACTAAATGGTTTTAATATATTGGTAAATACAATTTATCTCAAATTAAATTACATAATTCAAATAGCTATGATATATATATATATATATATATACATATATATATATATATATATATATATATTGTAATTATAAATAATTATTTTCATAAATATAACTGTATAATTTAAACAAATACAGAATTAATTAAGCTGTAAACGTTTCCTGACAACAAGTAAACTCTATTATCATCTTAGCGAACGTAATATATTAAACATATATGTTATATATGGTATACCATCCGTGACATACAAGAAATAATAGCTTTCTACATAATATTTATATGTGAAATTATACTGTTATAAAAAAAGACAATTTAAAAAAAATATATGTGCATATAAAATTAATAATATGTAAATATAAAACAATATTTTTAACTTATAAAGTATATATTGATTAATTTTACTTACAAAATATATTTTAAATATTTACAAAAACTTAAAATATCAAAAATATATTTGGTTATAATTATATATTAACTAATAGATTAAACAAAAAAATGTCTCTAAAACTATAGGTATAACTAAAGGGTTCGAAACCCTTTAATTAGCATTTATAAAAAGTAAAGGGTTATAAACCTTTAGTTATTATTTAATCAAAACTAAAGGTTTTAAAAACCCTTTAGTTGTAATTTACTAAAAAAGGTAAATGTTTACCAAAAATCCTTTAGTTTTGCGTTAATGAACTAAAGGTTTTTTATATATAAAAACCTTTACCTCGTATTTAACGAAAACTAGTTGTTTTTTATAGTCATTATTTTTAACAGTGTAGGGTATTTTACTATAGTAATAAAACAGAGTGAACGCATGGATATAGAAGTTTCTATAGTTTATATATAAACTTATCGATATCTAGTAGATATTATCTACATTGCCGAATTTCTAATTAATATATATATATATATATATATAGTTATATAATATATAACAAAGAATTTATTTCATAATGTTATGTAATTTATATTTTGCTTACATTAATTTTATATTATATATATATATAATTATGATTATACTCATCTACAAATTTACAATGGACAATCAAGTTGTTTTCTACCATAAAATGACGGCGACGAACCTATGACGAGTACCAAGAGAAGGACGTAGAACATGAAGGTCACGTGATTTATTTTCATATCGTTATCGTTATCTGAAACCGACGACGTTGTTCGATGACCAGATAGCAGTAGTAAATGAACGCGCTCACATCGAGCCCGCCGTATTTATACGCCAGCGATCGAGGACGAGGAAGGACATACCGCGGCAACGACGCCCGCCACGATGTCGTTACGTTACGCCCACTCGATAAGCGCGCGCAACGTGTCTACTACGTAATGGTATTACGCAACGGGAGGAAAGTTGAATACATGTTACGTAATGCGCACTAAACGCATATACGCGATTCCCATGCGATTCCCATTTCGACAATTTAACGATTAATGGTGTCGTTAAAATATTTAAAAGATACTTTTATATATTTTGTTATCGTATTCAATATAAATATAATTGTTATGATAATTTATAATTGCATTGTTAATGTGTAATATTTAATAGTGTTGCGTAATAGTAAAGTTAGTCACGTGTTATATATTCAATTCACACAACTCGTGTTTTTCTCCAAGGGAGACTCCGCTCATTAGTTTAGGGCCACATTTAAATGTTGTTTATTTGTATATTACTACCTTTAAAATACTATAGTATTTCCTATAGGATATAGGATTATCCTATAGGATATATTATTATTATTATTATTATCAGGTGTACACCAGAGTTTTTGTAGAAACTATCGATATATCGAGACAACTACCTATACATATATATATACATATATATATATATATATATATATCGAGACAATATATATATATATATATATATATATATATATATATATATATATATATATATGTATATATATATATGTATAGGTAGTTGTCTCGATATATCGATAGTTTCAATTATAATTGTGTATAAATAAAATATCGGCTTTAAAAAAAAGCGTTAAAACCGTGGATGACTTAACATGAGAGCTGCTTCGAATAGACATTATAGCCGTATATGGTTATAAGTGAATATGTATTTATAAGTGTACAATATATTAATAGTATATGATTATAAATATTATTTTGATTATACAATTTTATTTAATATTTGTATTCAATAGATAACGGGGGTGTCCGTATTCGGTACCCATGTCCGAATACGGATAGTGTCCGTCGGACACCATATAACCAATCAGCGCGCAGCGTATGAACTATTCTGATGTTCATAAAAAGTCGCGTGCGTTATAATATTAATACAACCATTGAAGCTAAATCTACAAATATTATTATTTAGATAATTAACTTGTATAATTAATTAAAAAAATAATAAAAATTAATTAATTAATTACTAATTAAATTATATTAAATTATTCATAAAATAAATATTAATAAATATTAATAATGTAATTGTAATTTATCTGATTGATTCATAAATAATATATAATGTATCTAGTGGTATACCAGAGTTAAAAAAATCCGATTCCTACGACGATTTTATTTTAGGAATCGGATTCAAATTGGAAAACAGATTCCTGTAAAGTTTGTTTAGGAAACGGTTTATAAAATCGATTCCTACTATTATCGTGCAGGAATCGCATTATTATCGATAAAAACTATTACTAAACTAATTATTGAGAATCGGTTTTTAAAAACGATTCCTAAACTAATTATTGAGAATCGGTTTTTAAAAACGATTCCTAAACAAATGATTAAGAATCGGTTTAAGTTATTGATGTAAGAATTTCTTAAATTATAGGAATATTATTTGTTTAATATAGAAAGAATAAAATATTATACCTTTTAATTATTTTAATATATTGATTTAATTGTTATCTATCCAAATTAATTATTAATTATTATTTTAATTTTATATTTAAGTTATTATACTGATTTTAATAAATAAAATATTATTTAAAAAACTAAAATTATGTAAGTAATCCTTTTTATGTATTTTTCTAAATTATCATAATCTCATTCAAGTGACCCATTGAATTACAATTTTAATCATACTTATATTGATAATACACTTGTAATCATGTTGAACTAATTGCTCAATATTGAATATAAGAGTTGGATATTGAATTACATATTATAATGTATTATTATTGAATTTAAGTTTTAAATCTAACTTATATAATACATTATAATATATGAGTTAATACTTTGCTACGATACAAATATGTATTTTAATATTATATTTTACATCTAAACTTACGTTCAAACTTACATCAACAACTTAAGTTAAACCGATTACTATAGTAATAGTTTAAGAATCGGTTTCAAATAAACCGATTCCTATTATAATATTTAGGAATCTGTTTCACATAAACCGATTCCTGTATTCTTAGTTTAGGAATCGGTTACAAATAACCCGATTCCTATAACCATTTAAGAATCGGTTTCAAATAAACCGATTCCTAAACTAGAATTTTAGGAAGCGATTTAAAACCGATTCTCATTAAGACACTCAGGAAACGATAATAACGCAAATAGGAATCGGATTTTTTTAACTGTGACTTCTTAAGACAAAGGGTGTCCATTATAACAAAGGGTGTCCGACGAATATTGTCCGTATTAATACATCTAGTGTGTCCGTATTAGAGATGTATATGACCTCTAGATATATGCTTATAACTTAATTAATATTTGATAACAAATATTTAAATTATGTATATAATGTTTAGAATGATTTAGT
Source organism: Osedax fenrisi (assembly GCA_964019155.1). Lineage (NCBI taxonomy): Eukaryota > Metazoa > Annelida > Polychaeta > Sabellida > Siboglinidae > Osedax > Osedax fenrisi. The sequence continues at coordinate 76,598,389 of OZ025243.1, forward strand.
ATTTAATAATATAGTGTTATATTTTATATATATATATATATACATTTGTATATTATTGAGAAGATTTTAAGTTGACATTTTTTTCTCGTAAATTTAAAAACGTAATAAAAAATCAGTTTATTTGGATATATCGGCACTATTTTAAATAATAAAAAATAAAAAATACTTATTTAGACTATTTATATAGTTATGAATATTTTATTTATCAAACATTTGTTGTTATATTATTTATGGTTTCTGAGATACCGATAGTGTCCGTATTCGGGCAATGTCCGTATTCAGTTACGTTCCTCTACGTATATAGGTACCTATATGCACTTGCATTGTGTTAAGGGGAACCCAGTAATACTGGACCGGTATACCTAGACGAGTGTCCGCGGATGCCACCCGTACAGTGTACGTCACACACCACGTGTATTCAGGCACTCGCAAACAGACTATATCTGACTCGGAGTAATCGCTGTAAACGCATCCGGTTTGTTGGTGTAAACAAAGCGTATTATTACTATATATTTCTTAATGTTGCCTAACTCTAATCAATAAACCCTAGATTTATAGTTTACATGTAAAATTGTAAAAAATAAATCTATGCGATGAACACGCCTGTAACATGCTCATACGTAGTTACTGCATAGCTACATACGCATACCCACACACTAACACGGTGTATGTACAGTAGACAGTGTACACTGTATATTGGGTGTGGGTATACGTATGTAGCTATGCATAATGTGTGCACTGTGCACTAGTTAAACAATAGTTACATGAAGCTAGGTATGAAGCTAGGTCATGAAGCTTTTAAAGTTTGAAATATAAATTATTATTATAAAATTTAATTTAAAATATTACATGTATAATAGTCATTCCACCATCTTATTATCTTTGATGTTTACATTTAAAACATATAGAACGAAGTCACTTCGTTCTCTATGATTTAAAATACAAATATTTAAAATAATTATGTATTTGTTTTATATTTAATGAATTAATATAATATATACCATTATTTATATTTATTATTAATATAATATCTATATTTCATTTTATATATACAAATTACCAATATTAATGTCTCCTAAAACTCGAGAAAATACACCATTTTACAAAGTATTTATTTTAAAATAATTTAAAAAAATATTTAATTTAAAAAAATTAATATATATATAATTATACTTTACAAAAATTTGAGTGATCATATTTTATTGAATTTTAGATATAAGTTAGATATAAATGTATTTTATTTAAATTAAATTAATAAAATTAAAAAATATGTAAAAATATTTTGTATTTAACATTTCAAATAAAAATCCAAAAAAAATTACAAATGATGTTAATTTATTTTCTATAAATAATTTTTAATTTTTTAATAATAATTAATTTCAATTGTATAATTATTATATATAAATTATATATTTAAATTTTTTAATTAAATAGTAATAATTTATTTATATATAATTATACGATTTTTAGATATTTTTTTTTACTAAAATTGTTTTATAAAATTCGGGCATCTAGATTGTTTTGATAAATATTTTGTATAGTTAATACTATTTATAATATATGTTTCTAGGATATATCCATAGTTGGCTTAAAAAAAATCATTCAATTTGATAAAAATTGAATAAAACTTATTTCTTTATATCGCCCATGTTAAATTGTATATGTATTCAATGTTAAAAGATAAAGGTCTCGTGACCTACAAATATCTAAGATATAGATCTAAAATTGTAAACACTTATTCATCATAGTATATATACTGTATTATGTATATGTATTTTGTAATTATGTATACATAATTGTTATAGATGTTAATTTTTATAAAATTATGAAGAAAAAAAATACGGACCGCGGTCTATTGTACACTGTATACAGTGTACACAGTGTATACAGTGTATACACACTCACGAATACAGCTACTGATCAGTGTACAGTGTATATGTATGTACATATATTGTACATAAATACTCATACATAACTCATGGATATAATAAACATGCATACACACGCGCGCACACGCATACATGCTTATTTATAGTATACGTATATATTACATAACATATATGTTACGTACTATATACGCACACTGTGTGCGCACACCAACATGCACATGTGCACGCACAATGTGCGTCGCATATACAACTACACAATATATTGTATAAGTATACTTACAATACTTAAAAAGACTATTACTAATAACTTATAAGTAAACCCTATAATTTACGAAACATAATAAAACTTAAAACAAACACTAGACTTTTACGTAATATTAATTCAATTAAACTACACCAACCGATTACCCATTGCATCAAATACGAAAGGACAACATTCAGCTCAGCATCATCAACTAGATGGAATAAAGTACCCCTTTCACTTAGCAACACAAAACTCTCTATTTGTATATTCAAAAAGAAATTAAAAAATGTCTTCTTGACCATCACTGTTTCGCATCTTAATAATATCGTGCGAATTATATACATTCGCTATTTGTATCTATATGTTATATATATTGTTAGATACACATTATAGAATTATTATTATTATTGATGTTTTAAATAAATACTTTCAACAACAACAACAACAACATCAACAATTGTAGGGCGACGCAGTGTGCGTGCGTATGTATGTGTGTATGTTGTTGTGCACGCACATTGCGTCCCACACCCACACACACACACACAGTCGATCAAAACATGTTGTTACCAGCACCTAATACATGCTTCTTACATAGCTGTTATGGTACGCTGAGAGAGCTGTATTGTCATGTGTCGCACCGAGCTGCGTGTCTCCGTTATTATTGAACGTGTGTATATATTAACCTATTTATAGATCGTGCGCATCATTTATATTTAATTTCACTTATTCTTGTATCTAAAAATACACATCGTGTGTTGAATATTTCATTACAATATATATACATATATATATATATATATATATATATATATATATATATATACATAAACAATAATAACATGATAATGCTACTATATCTATGCTGTAAATGCTGAATTGTATATATAAATATATTATATTGTATTTATAGATATTTATATTAAACGGGTTCTCTTTATTAATAAGTAAAATGCATTATTATTATTAAATTCTATATACATATATATATATATATATATATATTTATATATATATGTGTATATATGTGTGTGTATGTATGTGTGTGTGTAATGAACATATGCACAGTATACAGAGAACTTATATAAATGTATTTATTCTTATAATAACTCTTATTAGAATTCTTATTAGATCTATAACACTATAGTGTTATAGATCTAAGCTCGAGCTTATACACTTATGTATGTGTGTGGACGATGTTGTATGTCTATATGGATGATGTTGTATGTGTATGTGGATGATTTTGTATGTGTATGTGGATGTGGATAGTGTTGTATGTGTGTGGACAATGTTGTATGTGTGTTGTTGTTGTTGTTAATTGACAATTGACAATTGACGCTATATATACGCAAACTCATAATTAATATATATTGCATGGATAACGGTAAATAGTGATCGAGTATTTATTATCCGATAGATAGATAAATAGATAGATAGATATATAGTTTATTGAGTGTTGACACACAGAATTACATGAAATAATAATGTATTGATAAATAATAAATGATAATAAGAATGATGGTTTACACATGCCATAAGTAAAATAATATAACAATATATAGAATATTAACATAATAGTACAGGTTTAGTATGCATAATAGGTGACGTACTATAATTTATTTTGACCTGCGATGGCTCAACTTTCTGTTAAGGGGCGACCAATACTTATGGCAAGGGAATATTCTAGAGTCAGCATAGTGTACACTGACACCCATACTACACGAGACATATCACAGATCGACAAAATCTAAAGAATTTATCACAAGTATGCCACAAATACAGAGCTAAACAAACAATTATAATAGGGGTAGGAGAGTTCTCTAATATCGATATGCACGTAATATATACACCCTAGAGATCTCCTAAAATATAATTCCAATCAATAAATAGTTAATGTATGAAATGTTAATCAATATAATTTTAATCATCTAAGTATAATTTTTTTTTAATATTTATATTTTTTTTAATTATAAACAAAATACTGATTTTTTGGTTACAACTCAAACAATTAAATTTATGACATTTTTGAAGTACAATATCGATTTTCAATCATTTAAAAATATAGCTATTTTAAATATTTAAAATAAATATTATAGATCTAATTATATTTTAAAATGTGACAAAAATATTTTGTATTTTTCATAATTTGTTACAAAGTTATAAATTTTACCTATAGGTAAAATTTATGATTGTATGACAATATATGTTGCTTATAAGCAACATATATTATCATACATTTTCACCCTAATTACACATAAAATCGACACCCCTGTTATCTCAACAAATTAAATTAAATTTGAAAATAGCTATTATATGTATATAGTATATACATATAATATCTATTTTAAAATGTTATATACTATATACCTACTTAATATTTATAAATACAATTTGGAAATATTTAATTGAGAAATAATAAAGTTATGGTGATATATTGTTATAATAATAATAGAAAGGTTTATTGACGGGTAAATGAATATTAAATGAAAATGATAGACGTGTATACATATATATATATATATATATATATATATATATATATATGCGTCAAGTTGAAATAATAAAACAAATAAATAAATAAATACACGAATAATAATAAATTTAAAAAGAAGACATTATAATGATAACATATATGAATATAGTCGACATTTAAAAGTAACAAAAGATGATTTGTTCCGTAATTCATCGGGAGAGTATGTCATTACTTAGGACCAGCAACAGTGAAAGCAGCCTCGTTATGGTGTCGGTATTCGAGTACTCTCCCCTAATCATCCTATTTACGAGAGAACAAGAACTAAAAAATAAAGATATATTAATAATAATAATAATAATATTATAACATGGGTATATTTTAAAAACGAGATGTATACATCGATATACATGTATATACATGCATTTATTGATTATAATCAACGAAGTACGTTTTAATGCGATACGGAAACGGAATATATATGTACGTGATGATTTGTCTGTATATGTATCTACAGGTAACAAGTGATACTGAGTGAATTCCAATCAGCACACATTCTGTAGTGCGATATATTGCCTAAGTAAACCAGTGGTGTGCATTAGTTCTGCATGGGATCTTTCTGATCTTAAGAACATTTTATGAAATTTTATTTGCACAAAATGTTGTGCAGGCTACATCTATTTCCGTATACGTCGAATATCTTGTCAGGATCGACATCCACAAATCCATCCAGTATAGTATACGTTAACACCAGTTATAATGCTTATCGTTAACATCAATTCCTTGGTAGTACGTATAATGTATATATATATATATATATATATAAAATCATTTATTAGTAGATTTTGCGTATAATAAATATAAACTAAAATAACATTTTTCAATTTATTTTTACTTTTAAAGGTCTTCTAATTAAGATTTACATCTTTTTCTATTACTTTTCAATAAATATGTCCCGTAATATATATATATATAATAATAATAATAATAATAATCAGAGTTTGGGCATTAGCCTGGATGAACGAAAAAGCAGAGCTTATCAAGTCGTTCACCCAATGTGATTGTGGGGGGAAAAATTATGTATAAAATTAAAATAATATTAAATAAAATATTAGATTATAATATAAATTTCTATCCAGGATATCAGTAAAAAAATAGTCATAAAAAAATCTACCTAGAATACTTTATATCGATTGCCAATGAAAGTCGATAAAAGTGTATCAACTTGGAGGATTTGGGGTTTCTATATGCAATGCCTTAAGGAACTCACTTTCGCCAAGAATATATATATATATGTATATATATATATATATATATATATATATATATATATATATATTTATAGATACAATACAAATATGTGTGTGATGACGTATTGACCTAACCGAGGTATTGCATAATATTATGTAATAGTGTGCAATTGTTAAATTTCACACATGTGTGCGGCACACACTAACGAATAACAGTACACTAATTACACATTATGCATATTAGGTATGCATGCAGCATACCATGGTATATGCTAATATGTAGGCTATTTATAAAGTTCGCGATATACAATTTACAATACATATATATATATATATATATAATATCATAATTTAGCAATAGAATATATTCTATACGTATATGCTATATGTATATGCTATATATATATATATATATATATATATATATATATATATATAATATTAATTGTATGATGTTATACAAGGATAACATTATACAATTAAACTAAATATAAAAGTAACATGAAATAATAAAATAATAAATGACATAGCAAAGAAATTTAAAGTCCTGTTAATTTAAATCGTTATTTCTATAAATAAATAATAATTAAATTTCTTTAAATCTAATTAATTTCGCCATACATACGGATTGATAATTTATTTAAGCAAATAAATAGTCAAAAATATAATCGAATGTATAAAGTATAAATATTTGCTAACGATAACATACTTTATAGAAATAAACAATGAAAAATGCGAAATTAAAAAATTAAAGAAATTAAAACGTTTTACAGTTACCGTAAAAATAAATGAAAAATAAACGAAAATAGAAATAAAAGATAGCGTAAAAATAATCGAAAATAGAAATAAAATACATTATTTTGTAAATGGCGAAATATTCAAATTCAATGTCCACTTTAACGTTATAGAATTCTTCTAATTTTTGTATACAAAAATACAGGGTATACCCTGTATTAGTAATACATTATTAGTTATAGTGTTTAATATTTAATGATAAATGATACATTTTAAATTTACTAAAAATTGAGTGTATGTGACTTAGGAATTAATATTTATAATTAGGGGAAAGTCCCCGATTACCGACCCCTAAATGATTATTTGTAATAACTTATTCAATATTAAATATATTTATTTGAAATTTTGTAAATAGGGTAATATTATGGTAATGAATAATATGGTTATTTTAAATTTTTGATATAATTATATTTACAAGAATAAACAGGGGGGTCGGTAATCGGATACATGTTCCTAATACCGAACCCTTCCCCTATTACCGATCCCCTAAAATAATCGTGGTATACATACGTTTAGTATTATAATATCCAATCAACATAGTAGATATTAATAAATATAATTAATTATAACATGCACGCAATTATTTTTTATTGAATTTATGTTTTAATAGTAATATTAAATTTAAATTTAAACTTTATAGTAATTATATTAAAATAGTATATATTATTATTTAATATTTAGTTATTAATCAGTATGTATATAATATAATGGAATCATGAATCCTCAATCTATATCAATTATAAACAAACAACTTATGACATATTTTAAAGTAAAATACTGATCTATTTTGATTGGATATTATAATCACATGGGGGTCGGTATTAGGAAAATCATATGGGTTGCTATAATTAAAATATTTTGGTTAATAGTTATTCAAATTGAATTATTTTTATAATAATTATAAACATTTTATTGATCTACAATATTATGTGCAGTATTAAGTTTTCTTTTAATTAATAAAGTATTTACAATGATTTAAAAAAAGTTATTATTCAAATATTTAAAAAGTAAAAACAGAATATTACATTTTATCAAATAACAATTGTAGGATTACATATTTGTTAAAACAAAATACTTATTCATATGTATCATTAAATTACTAACAGTTCGTGTATATATTATTTTTTGATATCTCTTATAGTTACTTAGATACGAGAGGGGGTCGGTAATCGGGGACTTTCCCCTATTATAATTTTATAAAATTATATAATATGTAAAGCACAAATTATGAAAACAAATTGTTCAAATAAATCATCCCAAAAATATGATATTCAGTTATTTATATCACAACATTTTATATTTAAATGTAATAAATTTATTATATTAATGTATAAATAATAATAATTATAATACACCAATAAATTTACCTAGTTTAAATAACTCATTACCATCGTCTATTATTATTAATAATAGTAATATTAATTTAATAAATAGCACAGAAATAAAATGAAATATGTTATTATAAAAATCACTGAAATAAGTGTTATGGTTGTTATTAAAAAATCATACGCTAATTTAACCGATAATGTAACCTCTACTGTAACCACTTCTGATACCTATACTGACAATTTGGTAAAATCAGTAAATTATATTAAAAATAATATAGATAGCAATAATGAAATAATTATTCACAATATAAATTCTATTTAATATTATATGTGTTTATAGACCTCCAAATTGTAATGCAATATCTCATGAAAAGATATGTAAATTATTTGATATAACTCATAAACATTCCAATTCCTTTATAATTATAGGATATTTTAATTTTACAAATTTTAATTGGAAATAATATATATTTCCTATAGGTAGATTAATTATTAACTATAGTTACCCAAAAAGTTATGCATTAATTAAGTAATGCATACAAATAAATTTACAATTCGATTATCAAAAATTCATTTTCACAATTAATAAATAAGCCAACTCGTAATAATAATATAATTTATTTACATTTTACTAATGAAAAACAATTACTATATAATATATATATATATATATATATGAGATTATTTCGATTTATACAAAAATAAAATGTACCACTATTCTGTTTCATTTAATGTAAATATTGAAAAATACACACGTAAAAAGATTTTAAAATATAATAATTTTGATTTTAATAGTTATTTGTTATTTTTATTTGGTGGAGTCCTTTCAATCCATACAGGAACTTAGATGGAGTTTTCACTTATAACCATATATGGCTCTAATGTCCCTTCGAAGCCGCTCTCATGTTAAGGCATCCATAGTTTTAACGAGAGCCGATCATTTATTTATACACAATTATATAAGATCACTTCTAAATAATATTTTAAGACCCATTTTATAAAATTAATTAATGGTCCGGACGAGGGTTGAACCCGTGTCCTACTGCTTGTGTGTCTGATAGTTATAATATAAAATTGATTAAATATCATCTTTCTAGATTGGGCATATATAATTCAAATGATTATAATATCGATAAAAAAGTAGAATATTTTAATAACGTTCTAAATAAATTATTTATATCACATGTTCCTAATATAAATAATACAATAAATCAGTTACTTCCGAAAAATATATTGAAATTGAAGAAGCAAGTTCAACAATTATTTCGAATATTTAATTTGCATTAAAATATAATTTGAAAGAAGCAAAAAAAAAGTTATCTAAAGAATTAGAATATTTAAATGTCAAGAGAAAGATTAATGCGGATAATTCAAAAAATAAATTTAATTTTTAAAATTTATAAAAAAAGGCAAAATTTAAAATCTGAAGTATCTCCTCTAATTGATATATCAAATAATACTATTTTATTTTGAGATATCGACAAAGCAAATAAATTAAATATAATTAATTAATAATTAATATTTTAGTTCAATTCAACAAAATTATAATGGAAATTGACCCTAATTACTTAAATATATAATTAATTAATCAATACAATTAAATAAATATATCAATAAACATATTAGTATAATAAATATAAATAATAATAATTATAAATATATATTAAGACAACATATATTCTAAAAATGATTGGTTTATTTTATTATGAACGTGTTCTGTTAGTGTGTATATAATATATATATATATATTATTATATTATATATATAGTAAACAAATTCGTAATTCTATTACTAATTCTACAATTTATTATAATCATATATCAACACAAGCCATTAATTTAAATATTAATATAAACCCAATAGCATGCTCCTTGTCTACATTTATTTCTCCTTCTAGTAGTAAGATTGCAAGATTATTACAATATCTGAAAACCTCTTCTCCTAATGACACTATTCCTCTCATACTTATGAAGGCAACAGATACTACTTTGTCTAGTTATATATATATATATATATATATATATATATATGATATTATTAGTTCATCTCTTAATAATGGTTTTGTACACCCTGACCTAAAAAAGCATTCGATAATTTCTCCTATTAATAAAAATATAATCTTAATTATAATATATTAAGCGACTACAGATCTATATAGCAACTTCCTATTGCAAAATTACTTGAGAAAGTTATTTTTCAACAACTCATTAATTATATATAAATAAATGCTTTACTGTACATCTATCAAAGTTCCTGTAGATCATTTCACAGTACAGAAACAGCTATAGCTATATATAAAAAATGTCTTAGATAATGTATAATGATAATGCTCGATGGTAATTCTCCGGTAAAAATGTTAATGTTAGATCTATCTATAGATCTCTCTTTAGTACTTTTCCAGAAATAAAATACCATCTATATGCGGATGATATACTTCTCTATATTCAATTCTCTCGTATTTCACCTAAAAACTCGAATGTACTTACGCGCTGTAGTAATGCGATTCATGCTTTTAGTAAGCAAATTAATTGTAATTACAATTAATAATTTATTATTAAATACATCTAAATCTGTGCTAATGAATATTCCTACTGGCTACCAATTCCCAAATGTCTCTATTATTATTCCTAGTGATAACATAACATATTTAGGTATCATATTTTATAGACATTTAACTTGTAGGTCACATATAGTTGAATTATATCTTAAGTCAAACTATGACCTCTACAATATTCATAGAACCAGACAATTCATATCAAAATATATAACTTTAATGTTGATAACATCATTAGTAATGTCTCGTTTTGATTATTGCTAATCTATTTATCACGGTTTCCCTAATAATTTGATGATAAATATATCGAATAATCAGAACGAGCACTAGGATAATATGCATACAACTATTATCTGATTACACTAGTGTATCAAAGAGAATGGTTGAGTGTAGAATATTTAATATTCAACATAAATCTACATATAGAATACTGTGTATTATCCATAAAACATTAGTTAATAAAATGCCACGTTATTTGCATGCTACTCTAAAATATCATACTCCATCTACTCGACTTAGATCATCGAATGATAAACTGTTGCTCATCTATCATAAATCCAAGTTGATTCGAACAAGCAATCGTGCTTTCTCGTGTAGTTCACCAACGTTATGGAATTCTATTCCTCTCCATATCGGATCAATACATTATATACATAAATTTAAGAATGTATTGAAATCAAATATATTATCAACGAATTTATACTTTATTATTTACTATATAATTATAATAGTTGTATATTTTTTATAATTTATATTGCATTATTGTTTATGTTTTTTACTATATGTTTATGTTTATAATCATCTTATTTTCTCGCACTTATCAGAAAATCTTTGTTATTATTTGATGAGTGTTAAAATAAATCGTCTTATTATTATTAGTAGTAGTAGTAGTAGTAGTAGTAGTAGTAGTAGTAGTAGTAGTAGTAGTAGTAGTAGTAGTAGTAGTAGTAGTAGTAGTAGTAGTAGTAGTAGTAGTAGTAGTAGTAGTAGTAGTAGTAGTAGTAGTAGTAGTAGTAGTAGTAGTAGTAGTAGTAGTAGTAGTAGTAGTAGTAGTAGTAGTAGTAGTAGTAGTAGTAGTAGTAGTAGTAGTAGTAGTAGTAGTAGTAGTAGTAGTAGTAGTAGTAGTAGTAGTAGTAGTAGTAGTAGTAGTAGTAGTAGTAGTAGTAGTAGTAGTAGTAGTAGTAGTAGTAGTAGTAGTAGTAGTAGTAGTAGTAGTAGTAGTAGTAGTAGTAGTAGTAGTAGTAGTAGTAGTAGTAGTAGTAGTAGTAGTAGTAGTAGTAGTAGTAGTAGTAGTAGTAGTAGTAGTAGTAGTAGTAGTAGTAGTAGTAGTAGTAACCTGTAACCTGTAACCTAATGTTTTAGGCACTGCCATCAACTTCATCAGAAATTTTCGGCCGTGCATTAAATGTTGACTAGTTGTTATTAGGATAAGCCAAAGAGAAAATATATGTCTTAAGCTTATTTTTGAATAACGTGGTTGATTGAATAGAACGAATGTTATAAGGAAGTCTATTCCAGGCTATAGGTGCAGAGATTGAGAAGGCTCTCTTTTGTTTTATGGATACATTACGCAAATCTGGTATGACTAGAGTATACTTGAGGCAAAGTCGTATTGGGCGTGATGATGTATAGGGAGTAAGTAGAGTATTAAGTAGTCAGGTTGGCTGTGATGAGTGGCATGATGGGTTAGCATACATATTTTATATATTATTCTGTATTTAATTGGGAGCCAGTGTAATATTTTCATGTAAGGTGATATGTGTGTTCTAGAGAATTTATTTATATTGTATATGAGTCTGACTGCTGAATTTTGCAAAAGTTGTAGTTTATGTAGTAAATAATCCGGTATACCATTAATAATCGAATTACAGTAATCTAATTTAGGTAGAATAAGAGATGTTATAAGTAGTTTAGCAATTTCAGTGGATATTGAAGGTCTAATAATTTTTATAGTGTATAATATAAAATTTACGGATTTAATTATATTGGAGATCTGATGTGTAAATGATAATGTGGTGTCTAATATAATTCCTAGATTACGGGCTGATCTGGAGTAAGGTATACAATCATTACCAATATATATATTTGGAATAGTGGACTTATTTGATAAAGAAATATGGAGTGCAATGGTTTTTGAGCTATTCAGTGAGAGAGAGTTTGAGTTTAGCCATGTTCGTATATCCTCAAGGCAGTTGTTGAGTATAGGTATATCTTTAGTAGGGTCTTTTAAAATCATATATACTTGTAGGTCATCTGCATAGGAATGGTAGCCAATATTTGGATATTTATTAAAAATATCAAATATTGGGATCATGTATATATTGAAGAGTATTGGTCCGAGAACAGATCCCTGCGGTACACCATGATGGATTGACCGAGGTGTGGATGTCAGAGAATCAATCTGAATAGAAAAAGATCTATTTTGAAGATATGATTTGAACCATTCAAGAGCGGTTCCATTTATACCTATAGACTGAAGTCTTAACATTAAAGTGCTATGATCTAAGGTATCGAATGCTGCTGAAAGATCTACTAGTATGATCACAGAGCTATGTTTATTATAGGATGCACGCTGAAGGGAATTAATAATATAGACAAGAGCTGTTTCGGTATTTTTCTTTTTAGTATAAGCACTCTGAAATTTATTGAGGATTTTGTTACTGAGTATATAGTCATTAAGTTGAATAGCTACAACTCTTTCAAGTACTTTAGAAATATACGAGAGATGTGATATCGGCCGGTAGCTCGCGAGCAGTGATTTATCCAAGTCAGGTTTTTTAATAGTAGGAGTAACATTAGCTAACTTCATACACGAAGGTACTGAGCCAGATATGATTGATTCTTCGATTATTTCCTTATAGTACATAACAATATAAGGTATCAGCTTATGTAAGAGGGTGACAGGAATGGGGTCAAGGGAACATGTTGATTTCACAGACAGGAGAAGCTTCTCAACCAGCGAAGTAGATGGAAGGTTCAGTAATGAAAGAGAATATGGAGGGATATTTGGTACATATGATAAAGGGGAGGGAAGAGATGTAATAATGTCATTTACTTTAGCGGTAAAGAATATATCAAAGTTATTAATATTATCTAATATAGAAGTATCTGGAAGAATACGTCGATTAAGGCGTCCTAGTAGTGTATTGGATATTTTAAATATTTTCTTATAGTCTTTTCCTGCGTTAGTAAGTAGATGAGTATAATAATTTTCTTTCGTTGTTTTGAGTAAACTACGATATTGCTGTCTGCATAGTAAAAATATGTTAAAGTCGGTAGTAGATTTAGATCTACGCCAGCATTTTTCGGCTTTTCGTAGTTTTCGTTTTTCAGTGACAAGATTATTATTAAACCATTTTGAGTTATCACGTACTATAATCGTCTTTTGTTTAATAGGTGCATGAACATCAAGAGTAGAGGAAAGAATATAGTCAAAATGGGATAAAGTTTTGTTGTTACCACAAATGTAAATATTATTAATAAAGTCTCCCATAAATTTTGAAATATCAATTTTAGCAATATTTCTAATTTTAATAGTTTTTGATAGGCGGGTTGGCTTAGGGACAAGGATATTAAAAAGGACAATGTAGTGGTCAGTTATAAGGTTATGAGTTACAGTGTTGGAAATTATATCAGATGATTTATTTGATATAACAAGATCAAGAATATTGTTTGCTGTATGTGTAGGGGTAGTGACTTTTTGGGACAAATTGTGTGATTCAAGTATATCGTAGATATGTCGAGAATTATGTGAAATAGAGGTGATAGGAATATTAAAATCACCGGTTAGAATTGTTTTAGGAGTTAATGCGTAAAGTAGAGTATCGAGTTCTTCAATAAAATGAGGAATAGATTGATGCGGTGGTCGGTAGATGGTTATTATTGTAAGTGGAAGTGAGTTATTGGGATGAAATGTGCATGAAAAAGCCTCGGAATGTTCAAGAGAAAGGTCTTTATAGCTTATTAGCTTAATACACTTGTTATATAATACACCTAATCCTCCACCAAAGTGGGAACTAGGTCTTGGAAGGTGAACGAAGCTTAATGTATTTGTGTTTAATGTGGCAATTATGGGGGTATCATTAAGATTAAGCCATGTTTCTGTAATACACATAATATCTAAGTTAAGATCAGTAAATAATTCGATTATAAGATCAGCTTTATTTCTGATAGAGCAAACATTAAGTGTTGCAGCCTTAATATTGGATAAGTGTGGACTTTTATATGGTGCAGAGGACATATTTATATTGGAGATGGTAGGTAAGGGACAGGGTTGGTTTATGATGTGTAGTGAGGATGAATGAGATTGGTGAATGATACTGGTAGGAATGGTGAAGGTCGAGGATATTGATCTGATGTGGTTGTCATGGGTGGTTATATGTCATTGTGTGTGTTGGTCATTGACTAAGTCAATTTTATTTGTATTATGTTTGGTCTGTATATATACTTCATAAGAAGTCTTCCATGTTTTGAAATCATATTCTGTAATATTTATGGGATTACAGGACCAATCTATTTTTGAGTTCTTAGTTTGACGTAGTTCAAATGTATTATTATAATTATTATAGGTGCACCTAGTGCCAGTTGGTGTTAAACTTTCTTTTATGGCATGATATATAACTCTACCTCTGAATATTTCATTGCCTGAGCGTTGTTCTCGTATATAAAGATGGGAGAATCGGGGGTCTTTTTTAATATGGTTCACATTGGAATGAAATGTGTATAGAGAGTTAGGTGAGTTTAAGTATATTACACATATTGAGTTTATAAATTTGTATGAGGTCAGAGATTTTGTAGACATATTTAAATATGAAAGTATTTTATATACGAAGTTAATATTTCTTTCATCTTCATTCAGATGTTCAATAACAAGAGAATTAGATGGAGTAGTATTAATTACAGGTATAGTAGTATTAACTTTGTTTATGGGCATGTATGGGCTATTTCGTACAGCTGAAGAGTATGATATATTTAAAGGATGAGTAGGTGGTGGAAAGTGTTGTTTTGGGGGGTTATAGGGTATTGTAGGGGTGAATGTAGGTGGTATTATGTGTTTATATATCGTACTGGTATTATTTACTAGTTTACATATATTATTTAATATCTTATCTTGTTTATCAAGACGGATAAGGATATCCTTTGTGGAGGATTCGATATTGTTTATTTCACCTTTAAATGTATTTAAAGGTAGAGGGCAACTTGGTTGAATAGAGTTACCAATGCATGTATTACATCTAAATAAGAAAGATGGTGACTCAAGTATTGATGTAACATGCTTGATTACAGGGTTGCTAGATACCCATGCATTAGGTGTACTACCATAAGGGTGAAGACACTCATAATGTACGCTAGTATTGCATATACATGTAACATATTTATCATGTTCATTAACTTTATTACAGTGAACACATAATTTGTTATCCATGGTTAGGTATTATATATTAATTGATGTGTGTTTATAAATCAGTGTATGCTAATATACATGTACTGAATGATACACATATAAAGTAATATTATATACAGTGTAAGATAAACACAAATGTATATGAGTGTATATGAATGTATATTAATGTGTATGAATGTATATGAATGTATGTGAATGTATATAATGTATATGAATGTATATATAATGTATATGAATAATGTAAGAATATAATAATAGTGCAATGATGGTATGAATAGAGATTATGAATTGAAATAATAGAACAAATAAAAATGTAGTAGTAGTAGTAGTAGTAGTAGTAGTAGTAGTAGTAGTAGTAGTAGTAGTAGTAGTAGTAGTATAAGTAGTAGTAGTAGTAGTAGTATTAGTAGTAGTAGTAGTAGTAGTAGTAGTAGTAGTAGTAGTAGTAGTAGTAGTAGTAGTAGTAGTAGTAGTAGTAGTAGTAGTAGTAGTAGTAGTAGTAGTAGTAGTAGTAGTAGTAGTAGTAGTAGTAGTAGTAGTAGTAGTAGTAGTAGTAGTAGTAGTAGTAGTAGTAGTAGTAGTAGTAGTAGTAGTAGTAGTAGTAGTAGTAGTAGTAGTAGTAGTAGTAGTAGTAGTAGTAGTAGTAGTAGTAGTAGTAGTAGTAGTAGTAGTAGTAGTAGTAGTAGTAGTAGTAGTAGTAGTAGTAGTAGTAGTAGTAGTAGTAGTAGTAGTAGTAGTAGTAGTAGTAGTAGTAGTAGTAGTAGTAGTAGTAGTAGTAGTAGTAGTAGTAGTAGTAGTAGTAGTAGTAGTAGTAGTAGTAGTAGTAGTAGTAGTAGTAGTAGTAGTAGTAGTAGTAGTAGTAGTAGTAGTAGTAGTAGTAGTAGTAGTAGTAGTAGTAGTAGTAGTAGTAGTAGTAGTAGTAGTAGTAGTAGTAGTAGTAGTAGTAGTAGTAGTAGTAGTAGTAGTAGTAGTAGTAGTAGTAGTAGTAGTAGTAGTAGTAGTAGTAGTAGTAGTAGTAGTAGTAGTAGTAGTAGTAGTAGTAGTAGTAGTAGTAGTAGTAGTAGTAGTAGTAGTAGTAGTAGTAGTAGTAGTAGTAGTAGTAGTAGTAGTAGTAGTAGTAGTAGTAGTAGTAGTAGTAGTAGTAGTAGTAGTAGTAGTAGTAGTAGTAGTAGTAGTAGTAGTAGTAGTAGTAGTAGTAGTAGTAGTAGTAGTAGTAGTAGTAGTAGTAGTAGTAGTAGTAGTAGTAGTAGTAGTAGTAGTAGTAGTAGTAGTAGTAGTAGTAGTAGTAGTAGTAGTAGTAGTAGAAATAATAATAATAATAATATTTATTGTTTTGTGACTCCAGAATTAATACAATTCATTGTCGTCGAATTAAATGAAAAATAATAAATATAACTCAAGTATAACAAAGGTGAGATTATTTAGATAATAATACATACATTAGTTTTCTAAATCTGATTAGATTCGAACATGATCTAATGATTAGAGGCAGTCGATTCCAGTAGTGAGGAGCAGACACCGAGAACGCCAGAAGACCAGTAGTCGAGTGCGCTGAAGGTGCGTGTATCTGGTAACGGTTAGCTGATCTTTGAACTCTTGTAGAGAATGGTTTAATCAGATCAGCTAGATATTCAGGTTCTCCAGTATAAACGACTTTATGGGCCAAACAGAGAAGTTGGTATTCGGCCAATTTTCTAGCAGGAAGCCACCCGAGGGTCTTCATTAGCAGTGTTATTGACGTATGATCATCTTTTCTCAGGCAGTAGAGGAGACGCACGGATCGACGTTGTATAGATTCTAATTTCCTTAGGAGTCGGATGGATATGGATGTGTATAGTGACATACAATATCTGATGCGACTAAATACTAGAGTATTAATTAGATTAAGAGTGACAGAGAAAGTAAGCTTTCTTCGTACTTTAGAAATGTTATAGATGAAGTATTGGGCCTTTTGTATAATAGTAGAAATTTGGGATGAGAAGTCGAGATTAGAAGATAGCCTAATGCCAAGGGTGGTAACTATTGAGGAGGTGGGAATTGAAAGTAGATCAGGAGAGGTAAGTTGGAAAAATGTATTGGATTTATAAAATATTATAGAATCAGTTTTAGTAATATTGAGAGAGAGGGAATTCACAGAGAACCAAGAACGTAGATCAGCCAGGCATGATGAAAGAGATGACTCTATGTGAATATGATCAGTATGGGGTGGGAATGAGGTATACAGTTGGAGATCATCAGCATATAGATGATATTTAACGAGAGGATATTTGGAGATAATGGCTTGGATGGGGAGAATGTAGATAATGAAAAGAATTGGCCCAAGAACTGACCCCTGAGGGACACCATGAGCTTGAGTGAATTGAGAAGAGGAAGAGTTATTAATCCTAATAGAATACGATCTATTCGAAACAAATGACATCAGCCAGTTATGAAATTGGCCATGAATTCCAATATAATTTAGTCTATTACTAAGAATATCATGGTTAACAGTGTCAAATGCAGACTAAAGGTCAAGAAGTATTAAATAAGTAGGGGAGTTGGAGTCAATTGAAATAGCTATGTCGTTAATAAATGTAGTTAGAGCTGTCTCTGTACCTCTAAGGGGAAGATACGCACTTTGGAATTTGTCAGCAATAGAGTTTGACACCAAATATGAGGTGAGTTGACTGGAAACAACCCGTTCAAGTACTTTCGAAATAGTAGACAATTGAGAAATTGGTCTGTAATTTGAAAGAATGGAAGTATCAAGTGAGGACTTCTTGAGGATTGGAGTAATGTAGGCTAACTTCATAGAATCAGGAACCACAGAGGCAAATAGGGACGTACGAATAATGTCACAAAAGTGTAGGATCAAAGTGGGAGCAATGTTCTTGAGAAGGAGGAGTGGAATGGGGTCTATGGGAGAGTTAGATTTAGATCGCTGTATTAAATGGAGTATGAAGGAGGGAGAGGGCGATTCAAAACAGGACCAGTGATGAGGATAAGCGAGAATTTGATCAGAACTGATAGGAAGGCAGTTAGGGAGATGATCGATTATCTTTTTACTTTATCCTGGAAGAACTGTGCAAAGTCTGCACATAGAGTCATATCATCTCGTTCAGGGAGGGATTTCTTTTTATGTTTTCCAATAATGGAAAAAGACAGGTCGAAAGCCTTCTTAGAGTTTGGATTAAGATCAGATAAGAGATTGATATAATAAGATGATTTAGCAGAGGATAGCTTGCATCGATAATTACATCTAGAACTCTTGAGAGAGATAAGATCAGAGGGAGAGTGGGAAAGAGACCAGCGTTTATTATTCCGACGATAAATAAGTCTGAGGTTATGTAAATCAGAGTTAAACCAAGGAGACCATGGTTTGGTATGAGATTTACGAACACATAATGGAGCGAATAAATCAAGAGCTAATTTAATATTGTGATTAAGACAGTCAATATGAATAGGAAAGTTAGAGGTGGATGTAGAGAGTGATGTGATGATATGGTTGGAGAAAGACAAGGAATTGATAGATGTGATCTTACGGTATTGAGTGAATTGAGTAGGAATGTGAGGTATGGGGAATGCTACTGAGAAGCAAATGGCGTAATGATCAGATATGAGTAAGTCTCGGTAGATATTGGATATAATCGTGGAGTCAGATGGTGTAATGATAAGATCGAGTATATTTTCGTGGATATGAGTAGGGAATGATACGTGTTGTGTCAGAGAGTGCTCATATATTAGTTGGTGGAAGTTAGGGGTGGATGAGGGAGTATTGACATGTATATTGAAATAACCTAGTAGTAGGGTATTGGGAGATGAGATTAAGGAAGTTATTTGTCTGAGTTCAGTAATAAATGTTTGAATGTTGGAATGAGGGGGACGATAAATTAATATTAGAGTGAAATTGCATTGTGTAGAACATTTTATTCGACATGATATAACTTGACAAGAAGTTAGAGAATGTATTAATAACAGTTAGGTTACTATTGTAGAGCAGGGCTACACCACCACCTATCTTAGATCTATTGTGTTGAATTAGTGTAAACTTATTGGGGGTAAGCTGTGAGGAAATACTTAAATCATCATCAGATAGCCATGTCTCAGTGATAGCGATTAGATCAAAATGTGAATTACTTATATATTGTGATAGCATGTCATATTTATTCATAACAGATCTAGCATTAAAGAGAGTACATCGTAGGGGAGAGTGAAGGGATGACATAGAGTTGGATATGGAGGAGGTAGTAGGAGTAGCGTCAGATAGTATGGAGTTAGATGGTATGGAATTAGATGGTAAGGAGTTAGTACTAGATCTAATATCTTTATATCTATATATGGAAGATGATGAATTATTATCTTTTAATCCATTAATATAGTGGTCAAAAGATTTTTCCCAAGTAATAAACATATCGCTGGATGGTATAAATGGATTAATACTCCAGTTGATTTTATTAGATGCGTCATCAGTTAAAATATGTCTTTATTCAAATTTATTATTTTTTCTATTAAAAACGCATTTATAGCCAGTAATTAAATTATTTTTTATAGCATGATATGCAATTTTTTTTAAATACATATCATCAGTAAATAAATAAATATAAATAAATAATTAAATTTAGAATTACGCAGTAATGAGGTAGAAAATAATAATTGATATTTAGAAAATAATGAGTTTAAGGTTATAATAGCATTACGATTCTTAAATTTAGCATTGATTATCGTATTAATGTTTAATTTTAGGAAATTGAAAATTAATTTTAATGTATCCATATTATTAACATCATGAGGTATATTCTCAATTACAACCATTAATGAAGTATTATTATTGTCAACTAGTAGTAGTAGTAGTAGTAGTAGTAGTAGTAGTAGTAGTAGTAGTAGTAGTAGTAGTAGTAGTAGTAGTAGTATTAGTAGTAGTAGTAGTAGTAGTAGTAGTAGTAGTAGTAGTAGTAGTAGTAGTAGTAGTAGTAGTAGTAGTAGTAGTAGTAGTAGTAGTAGTAGTAGTAGTAGTAGTAGTAGTAGTAGTAGTAGTAGTAGTAGTAGTAGTAGTAGTAGTAGTAGTAGTAGTAGTAGTAGTAGTAGTAGTAGTAGTAGTAGTAGTAGTAGTAGTAGTAGTAGTAGTAGTAGTAGTAGTAGTAGTAGTAGTAGTAGTAGTAGTAGTAGTAGTAGTAGTAGTAGTAGTAGTAGTAGTAGTAGTAGTAGTAGTAGTAGTAGTAGTAGTAGTAGTAGTAGTAGTAGTAGTAGTAGTAGTAGTAGTAGTAGTAGTAGTAGTAGTAGTAGTAGTAGTAGTAGTAGTAGTAGTAGTAGTAGTAGTAGTAGTAGTAGTAGTAGTAGTAGTAGTAGTAGTAGTAGTAGTAGTAGTAGTAGTAGTAGTAGTAGTAGTAGTAGTAGTAGTAGTAGTAGTAGTAGTAGTAGTAGTAGTAGTAATAGTAGTAGTAGTAGTAGTAGTAGTAGTAGTAGTAGTAGTAGTAGTAGTAGTAGTAGTAGTAGTAGTAAAAATGTGAACTTATAATCTCAGTATTATAATACTCGTATTTTTCGGAGTTTATGTCAAGAGTTGAATTCTACTCACAAGGTTGAATTCTCCTTCTTTATTATACCGTTTTCAGATGGTTGTCGAAAGGTACTGTTATAGCACGTGTATTCAAGCTCATCGATGAATTGAAAATATATTTTAAATCTCAAGGTAAAAATTCTAACTAAATTAAAATTATAGATCAGGAAAATAGAAACATAATGTTTTCCAAGATTAGTATAAATTATTAATGATAGTAATATATCGGAGAATTTCAAAAATGAAATTTTAGCTCATCTCAAATCTTAAACAGTGAATTTGAAATTTATTTCCCTGAAATAAATACAGAAGGAATACAAGTGAGACTAGCAAGATATCCGTTTATATTAATTGTGGATGATATTCCTGAGGATATTAAAAACGAGTTTATTAGTTTAGTAAACAATACATCCACGAAAGATTTATTCAAACAAGAACATAGGCAGATATATAAGATTTCTGGCCAGCGATATCATCAACATTTCCCAAAAATAGGCCTATTTGCATTGCGAGTACTTTTGCCATTTTCATCAACGTATTTATGCGAAAAATGATTTTCTACATTATTAAATATAAAATAAAAAGCTAGAAATATACTTGAAGAAGAATGAGATGCGCTTTAATCTTTGCCGAATATTTCAGATTTAGTATCTAAGAAACAAATTCACAAATTACATTAATAAATATTATAAGCAAATTTGTTTTTTATTTTCAAAATAATTGTGCGTAATAGTAAAATTTTAATTCATCAAAAAGGTCACAACAAAAAAAGTTTAAGAACCCTTGCTTTAGATCTACCAAAATTACACACCAAATGTAAACATTTTCGAAAATTAAAGTACCCTGTATTCAAGAGTATACTTTTCAGGAAGTGTAGATACTGTAGTATCCATGGATATCATTATGTGATGGTGGTCATGATATCAATTATATGATTGCAATTTTCTATAAAACTGTACATGATATATTTGAAAATTATGCTCTTAAACATAAACCTAAACCTAATAAAAATGTTAAATATGTTATATATTAATAATTATCCTAAAATTACAGAATCGAAATTTATTAAGGTTTATTATTGTAATGCACGTACTATATGCAACAAGCTGCCAATGCTCATATCCCTCCCTAATAGTAATATTTATGATATCCTAATATTTACAGAAACCTGAAAGGCTGAATATAAATATATTCAATTCATTATTAAATCCTAATGACAAATATACGTTATACCGCTTAGATATGAATACTAATACCCATGTAGGTGGAATTCTTGTTTATGTAAATTTGCATTATAATACTTATCAAATTAATTTACCTAATAACACTTTTGAATTAATCTGTATCAATGTATTACATTTTAGATTATGTAATTTCTACAGACCGCCATCAATGAATTACGAGAATACAATATTATTATGTAATTTAATGTCTAGGATTATTAATACTCCGGAATCAACTATTTTTTATGGAGACCTAAATCTCCCGGGAATTGATTGGTTTAATCGTTCGTCTCAAACAACAATTGAAAAATATTTTTTAAATTTCTCACAAAAATATGCCTTAACCCAACTTGTTAATTTCAATACTCGTCAATTCAATTTATTAGATATTATACTTACTAATAATAAAATGATTTTATCTAATATCCAAGCAATTAATCCTTTATAATATCATAACTTTATAAGTGACCATTTAGCAATATCATCATCAATTATCTATAATAAAATTAGTAGTAATTATAACTGTAAAACATTTGTACCTAAATTAAATTTTAACAAGGCTAATTTTGATCTAATAAAATTGGAACTGTCTACAATTGACTGGCCAGTAGTGTTAAATTCTAAAATAAATTGTTCCTATTTACTTGATATATTTATTTCTACCGTAAATGGTATAATTTAAAAATTTACACCCGTTACTAAAAGGGGTCAGTTCATACACACCCTACATATCAAAAAACTAATCAATAAATGTAAAAAGTTTCATAGTGTATCTAAATCTATCCCATCTTATTATGTAAAATGGCGGAGTTTGAAATTTAAACTTTATTCAGAAATTAAACTTTATAATATAAAAACTGAAGAACATGCTCTTAATTCGGATGATCACAAGAATCCAACAGCAACACTGCAATGCAAGGACATGAACTTTAAATATACTGCGCGCGCGCGCAACATAGTTTGCTATAGGCTCGTTACATTCAGTGATGAGTTATGCATTTAAATGATTTGCAATATAATGTATATTCATACGCGATTATTCAGATATAATACGCATACATGTATATAATATAGTATATATATATATAATATATATATATGTATATATATATATATATATATAATATATATATATATATATATATATATATATAATATATATATATTATACATAAATAATTTTTTTTTAACTAAATTTAAATTATTACTATCAGAAATTACTCAATTATAATTCTAATATGTTACGTACGAATGAGATCGATATAGTTTTAGAATGTCCATTTAATTTCAAGTAGAATCAATATATTATATATGTATAATACTATACGTCATAAATATGCTATCCGTTATAGTAACTGTACAATGAAGTATTTGTTAATACATTTGATTTTTAATTAAATTTAAATTATTACTATCAGAAATTACTCGATTATAATTCGAATATATTACGTACGAATGAGATCGATATAGTTTTAGAATATCCATTTAATTTCAAGTAGAATCAATATATTATATATGTATAATACTATATGTCATAAATATTCTATCCGTTATAGTAACTGTATAATGAAGTATTTGTTAATACATTTGATTTTTAATTAAATTTAAATTATTACTATCAGAAATTACTCGATTATAATTCGAATATGTTACGTACGAATGAGATCGATATAGTTTTAGAATTTCCATTTAATTTCAAGTAGAATCAATATATTATATATGTATAATACTACACGTCATAAATATGCTATCCGTTATAGTAACTGTACAATGAAGTATTTGTTAATACATTTGATTTTTAATTAAATTTAAATTATTACTATCAGAAATTTCTCGATTATAATTCGAATATGTTACGTACGAATGAGATCGATATAGTTTTAGAATGTCCATTTAATAATTTAAATTTAATTAAAAATCAAATTTATTAACAAATACTTCATTGTACAGTTACTATAACGGATAGCATATTTATGACGTATAGTTACTATAATAGTATTATATATATAATATATTGATTCTACTTGAAATTAAATGGACATTCTGAAACTATATCGATCTCATGCGTACGTAATATATTCGAATTATAATCGAGTAATTTCTGATAGTAATAGTTGTAATTGTAATTTTTTTTTTAATTATTTATTTATAATATATATATATATATAAATGTTTTTTAAATAGGAAAATGAATAGCATAATATATAACATGGGTTGTGGTTCAGTGCTATAAATGATGCGTTCTAAGCAGAAAGTCTCGAGTTCGAATCTAACTGGAGTTAGATTTATTTTTATCACATACATATATATATAATTACTATATGCCAGGATCTACTTTCATTCGGATCTACTTTCACGCGTATGTATATTTATTTGAATATTTCAACTCCCGCAATATAAATATAACTCCCGCAAGTATGTGTTCATGTCCTTGCTGTCGAATTCTTGTTATGATCCCTTAATTCTAATGATAGATCTTCTTTTTTTATATATATAAATTCCAAACTTAAGTCGAATAAACCTTTGTCTGTTCTCAGATCAAACTCAGATGGTTCTATTATAACCAATTACTCTGATATTCTGGAATGTTTATCCTTACAGTTTAATTCTGTATTTAATAATAATACATCACCTGTACCGAATATACCATCACTAATTTTTAAAAACACATTTGAATCATTTTCTTTATCACCTGAAACTATTAGAATATTTTTTTGTTTTTTACCTAACAAGTTTAATAATTCTTCAGATGGTCTACCGAAAGGGGTATTAAAAATTCTCTCATTTGAGTTATGTGAACCTTTATCCATAATTTATAGTCGTTTCCTTAAGGAAGGCTATTGCCCAGATTTATGGAAACATTCCTACATTACACTTATATATATAAGAAAGGTGACCCAACACTAGCTGAAAATTATAGACAAATTAGTATCTTACCGAGTTCTTTGATACTCTTTGAAAAAATTCTATCTAACCATTTAATTTACTTCCTTCGAGATAATAATCTAATTAATGATAATTATCATTTTTAATGATAATTATCATTTTTAATGATAATATCAATTAATGATTATAATCAATACGGTTTTCTTTCGGATAAATCAACTGATCTTCAGTTATTAAAATTATATCAAGAAATATTTAAAGCTAAAGATAACTCTAAATCTTCGGATATTATCTATATTGATATGGCTAAGGCCTTTGATAAGGTATCGCATAAATTATTAATCCATAAACTATTTAATATTGGTATACAAGGAGATGTTCTGAAATGGATTAAATCTTATCTATTTAATAGAATTCAAAGCGTTAAAATTTATAACAATATGTCTAAACCCCAAAAGGTAATTTCGGGTGTTCCACAAGGTTCTGTTTTAGGACCAATTCTATTTATAATATACATTAATGACCTACCCGACTGTACGGAGAAACCTTCATATACCTGTCTATTTGCTAATGATGCAAAAAGTGGCCATATTCTACAGTCATCTGATGATATACGTCTTCAACTAACACTTGCCAATATTGACAAATGGATGTCAACTTGGCAACTTGAACTAGCAACCTCCAAATGTAAAGTTATGCGTATTGGTACATGTATCAACAAATCAAATTATTATCATAATGATAATTTATTAAAATATTGTACATATTATAAAGATCTTGGTATACTATTCACAGATAATCTAAAATGTTATACTCATATATCTGAGATATGTTCTAAAGCATATAGAATATCGAATATGATATTTAGATCTTTCATAACAAACCAGTACTCTCCTTTAGTATACATATATGTGCATACTTAACCTATATACGACCAATTCTAGAGTATGGTTCTTCTGTATAGAATCCTCATTCTAACTATATTGGGTTTTACTTACATGAAAAAGTGCAAAGAAATTTTACTAAAAAATTATTTTATCGTTGTAATTTATCATATTTAAATTATTCTGATCGATTAAAATTCTTAAATTTACATTCACTCTCCCAACGCAGAACTATTGCCGATCTTACTCTGGCTTATAAAATCATCAAAGGATTCGTTGATGTGCCGGTGTCGGGCATCATGAGTACATACGTATCATCTAGCAGGGGCCCGTCAATAAAGATAAGGAGAATGAAATCAAGGACCACACCACTATTCAAATACTTTGGTAATAGAATATCTTCAGATTGGAACAAACTACTCGATATGATATTACAATTTGAAACTGTTTCCTCTGTTAAAGCCTTAATGATTAGTAGTATATATACTAATTATAATTAGATGATCAGAATTCTCTAATTAACTGTATTGGTTATGCTGGTTTTTATGTCAGGATATGTCAATACCACTACATTAAGGGAATGACCAACCCTTGGGGCCTTATCCACCTCATATGGGTTATCCAACCTCTAACCCGAGACCTCCGATCTTAATCGGTGTTATCTTTATGGGGGAGATGAGAGTTCTGATTTTCTTTCATGTTGTTTTCAATTTACTTCATATAATATGCGCATATTTGCATATAATATTCATATATCTTATGTTCGGCATGCATAAACCAAGGCATTTTTTTATTAATTATAAACTTATTGTTAATTTTTGTACCATGTCGTTTTGGGTATCAATTTATATCTATTTTTTCTTCATTATTTTTGTTTATATATTTATTTTTTGTTTACCTAATAAACTATATATTATTATTATATTATTATATTGTAAAATTAAAACTAGAATATTCAAAAAGAGATTTAATTCACATACACATATTTTTATATTTTAATACATATGTATTGACTGGAATTGTACTAAACAGAGAGCACACAATTTTGTCTTCAAATGATAAATCTAATTTCTATATAAATTCTAGATGTTCTATCTATTTCATGTATTTTCCCGTTAAAATAGAATAATGATGCTTATCTTTATTCTGATTTGGATAAGAATAACTATAGTTATAACTAAATAATAAAAATGTACCGTCTTTATAAAATAATCATAAGATAATGGAATAATTCCTCTTTTAATTCCACCAAAAAATGAATAACAATAATATTATGGTTTTCAAGACATACAGTAAAGAATCTTATAATTTACCCCCTGATAATATTCCCGCAATAATATTCAAAATGTTTTCTTATGCACTGTCAATTTCACTAACATTACTATTCAATAAATCGTTATCATTAGGCGTATGTCCTAATCAGTGGAAAGTAAGTTTTATCGTGCCTATTTAAAAAGAAAAGGGATCCTATCGATAAAGAAAATTACATATCTATTATATCTAGAATTTTTGAACGAATACTTGTTGAGTATAATACTATATTAACTTTTACAAATTATATTATCTCTGAATCACAATTTGGTTCTAAACGTGGAACATCTGTAGAATCACAATTACTAATATTTACACATTGGATAATAATAAAACGATGATATATTTTAATTAGATTACGCTAAGGCATTTGATAAGGTATATCATAATACGTTAATAGTAAAGTTATCAGATATAGGTAGTGTAGGTGCCATTTTAGATTGGAGTAATGGCTTTTTATCGAACAGATGAATAAAAATAAAAATGAGTTAGGATCAATAACACTATCTCTGATTCTGTAAATATATTATCAGTATCCCTGGGATCTATTATGGGTCCTTTGCTTATTTATATAAATGATCTAGTAGGTAGTATTGATAAAGATATTACAATTAATCTTTTTGTTAATGATATGAAATTAAGTTTAATTTCTAATAATTTAGATGAGTACACATATTGGTACGTATTGTACTAAAGCCTGTTATTTATCGTATATTTCGTTGATTCATAACAAATGATGTAACTGCAATATTAACAGCATATATAGCCTATGCTAGACCTCATCTAGAAATTGCATCTACAGTCTGGAATTCTGGTAGAGTAGAGAGGCTAAATCGGACTAAAAAGTTCAAAAGTACTCATCGTATTTTTGCTATATCAAAGTTAACCCAAACGAATTCAATTTATTTATATTGATTACCTTGACATACGCCGAATGATATTACATTTAATAATAATATATAAACTTATGATTTGATTGATATAGATCCACCTTCAATCATGCAAATCAAAACTACTATTACTCGAGGCCACTCTAAAAGACTATTAATAGATAAGGCAAGAATTGACCTGCGGAGAAATCTATTGAAAAATAGAGTAATTTGCTTAAACTGTATAGAATATTGATTAATGTATTATACTTGTGTTCGTGATAAAATTAAATTGAATAATAATAATTATTATATTAAATAAATTTGATTAATATTTTTGTATTTTATACCTAGTATTACATGACATTAGTAAATTTATGTTTCCTACTTAAATACTTATTAAATCCAAAAATAGTTTATATCAATCCATATTAGATAAAACTATGGTATGAAGTCCCCTATACATAATATTTATGAATAATTTTACAACTGATACTTATTTAATTATATGAAAAAACCATATTGTATTGTATTAAAATATGATATACTTATATTAATTGAAAGCGAACAGCAATATTATTTTTATATGAAGATGCTTTTGAATATTTCTATTATCTACATTCAGTATCACATTGGAACATCACTAGAACAAATTATCAAGAAAGTCTACTTAAAACCAATTACTCCATTGTTATATATTTTAACTTATCATCATCAAATCTGATTTCACTTATATAGATAGTTTCATATTATTTTATAAAATTCTTTAATAATAAAATTATTATTATATCTAAATATATACAAATTAAGCCTATATATTCTAATTATGTTATTTCTATTGTCACCAAGGATATCAAGTATATTTTCCTAATTTATAAATAGACAAATATATAGTTCTTTATTATTCACCTATTTCAATATTACTAATATTTCCCCTATATAGCAACATTTAATTGTAAATATAAATGAATAAATAAAAAAAAATATATATATATTTATTATATAAGTATAGGTCAGACTATTTCATAATTTCTTTTTTCAAACCTGTATATATTATTTTTTATATAATTTTTCAAATATTTTTATATATTATTAATTAATATATAAATATTAGATAATTATTAGAAATAGAATATATTATATTACAGATCATACTAACTCAAATTATTTAACTATTACGATTACTGGAAGAAGATAGATGGACATTTCCAGATTTAAATTCAATATTGCTGAACCTGTAGTATAGATATTATATTAATGTATTTAGTTGTATAACAGTAATGGTTACATGCATTTATTTTCTAATTATATTTTAAATCTTCGCATTAAGGGGGGAGGCGCGCGTTCATCTAAACAATGCTACTTTAGCTCTATCTAAAAATACTAAGGATAAATAATTAATGGAGATAATTACTTAATTTTTTTTTATTCAACAGATACTTTCCTCCATAATATAGTATCTTTATATAAATGTAGTTATTTTAAATGGTGTACAGAATTTTCTCAATTAGTTAAATATTTATTTATCATTTATTTAATTAATATAAAATATAATAATAAATTAAACAGGATTCCTATAGATATATATGTTATACATTAGTAAACATTTCAGATAAAATAATAAAAATTAGAAAAGTAGTAGGCATTTACATGTGGAAAATGTGGTTACTATGTGAAAAAGTAGAAACTTAGAAAATGACATTCAAAGTTTTTTAGAACAAATATAATAATAAAAAATTATAATAAATACAAGAATATAACATCTTAATTAGATAATTATAGAGATAATTATAGAAAGAACGCATTTATAAATTTTCTATTGAAGTGTCTCCTTTCAATCAATGATATCTTGTTATACAAATATGTTATTTGTTTATTATTTATATGGAATTTATCTATAATCTATGCTTATTATAAATCAAAGATTTTGTAAAGAATTACCTTCGGAAAATCTGTGTAAATATAGAAATTTGTTTAGTAAAATATTTGTATACGATATCTAAATATACAATTAAATGTGACAGGTATTTACAAAAATATTGACATTTCCTGTTAATTTCAAATAATTATTATATAGATTACGCTTATAAAAACACTTTATATTGACATAAATACTCAAAAATAATTAGAGAAATTATAAATATTTATAAATAAGATATTAAACATGGAAAATATATAATAACATTTTTTTGTTAAAATAAAAATATTAATCATATTTTAACTCGCTTCCACCCTTAATTATTACCCTTACAAAGATATTATAGGTAGACATAACAGTACACATTAACCAATATATGCATTAGTTCAAGTTACACTATTTAACCTAGATGAACAATACCAATTTATATTAAAAAAATCTCATTTGTAATCACATAAATTTATATTATAAATATATAAAGTAGTATGTAATAATTATTTTTAAAACATATTTTGATTATTAAATTTTGTAGTTGATATAATTTATAAGTATTTAAATTTAAATATGTATTCACATTAATTAATTTATAATGTATAACATAGATTGTCTGTGAAATATAGTAAAAGGTTTAACTATTTATTAATATAATATCCAATATATAATTTTTAATTATTCTAAATATTAAAAAAACTATTTGTTATCTAGAACAAAAATATTCTAATATCAATTCGAAGCCACTATCATTTCAACACCTCCATATTTTCAATTTTGTGTATACTAATATAAGATCACTTCAAAATATTATTTAAATCTATTTTATTGTTCCGTACTGGGTTTAAACTCGCATCATAATGCATATTAGTCAGATACCTTAGAATGAGTTACCTAAACAGCTGTATTATATAATAAAATATAAATGTGTAAATTTCAATGTATAAATTTCACTGTAAAAAATAATCTATATCTAATTTAATATAAATTAAAAATATAATATTGTCAATTTAAAATAAAATAAATCATTCAATAGATTATTTGAAATATTTGAAATAATTTATTTCCATAGATTATGTAATATAATATTTGTTTAGATGATCAAAATTGAAGTTGAAATAAATTCATCTGGTAAATGTGATTACATTTTTAATAAAAAATAGTTAAACAAATGAATATATGTTATAGTATAATCTATAACTTATAGATAAATAAATATATAACAAATTATTAATATATTACTATGAATACTGCATGAATAATGTGTTATTAAACTATATATAATATATTCATTTTTAATATGATATATGATATAAATATATTGTAATTGGTAATAATAAAGATGTTAAGTACTATAAGTAAGTACTATAATTAGTCAATTATATAATGGATAACTTTAGATGGATAACAGAAATAAATATATTATGTTTTTTATTATGTAATAATTATATGTATGTATAAACTTAAATGTAAATAGCAAAATTTGTAAATAATTTATTTCATTATTATAATTTAATATAATTTTTTAATTAATGTTTTAGTTAACAACTATTATGAATAATTTTACTTTCATCATATTTAAATCTAACATTATAATATTTTAATAATATAGAATTCTAAATTGGTCATATAAAGGCCATATTTATGCATACAGAATTTTACTCTAGAATGGGATTTTAATATTGCATAAATTATTATTGTGTGCATTATAAACACTTTAGATAATTTCACATATTTAAAATTCAAGATATAATTTGACATTAATTAATAAATTAAGGGAAATTAATTAATATGAATTAAATTAATATGAATGAAAATAAATATTAGTAAACACTTTTTGAATTAACAGTAAATAGATGTGATATATATTAAACGTTACTAACTTAAATTCAGCTTGATCGTTATTATCCTGAGAATTATTCTGAGCTAAGGTGTCGGTAGATGACGAAGCTGTTAAATAGTTGCTCTTTCTGCGATGTCTGGAAGTCTTGTCATAAGAAATTGAATTCCTCCCTGCGACATAGAGCTGAATAGAAGGTCGTACAGTCTTCTTAGTAATTACACCTTTCTCCTCATTGGTTGACGACTTAGCCACCTCACTATCAGATTTAGATACGTTATTGGTATGATGCACACTGTCGACTTTAGTGGCTTCTGAATCTTCATCTGACCACTGATCATCTGAGGGTAAGGGAACATTCTCACACTGAATGGCTTCAAGAAGCATTTCGCCGACATTTTCATCTCTAGAGACATTGATGTCCCTATCGATTAACGGCGGGGGAAGCGCAGTCGTTTCTACGAGGGTCGTAGGCTCAGAAGGGAGTTTAACTAAAGATTTATCTTCCGTATTATTCTTCGGTATGGGAAGCGCAGTCGTTTCTATCGGGGTGGTGGACACAAAAGGGGGCGTAACTAAAGATTTATCTTCCAGATTATTCTTCGGCTGGACGACTAGTTTTGGCAAAGTAGAATAAAGTTCTTCTAAGTCGTAGTTATTATAACTATTTTTATGTGTTTGGCCTGGCGAGAAATCGTGTTTCTTAAACTCTCGACCGGAGTTTGCAGTATATCTGTAGGTGTCTTCTCGGAATTCATGCCATACAGCTTCTTCCTCCCTCTGTTTATTTGAAAACCACAAATATTAGTTTTAAATATATTAAATAATGATGGTAAAAATAATTTAAACAAGTGTGAAATGTAAATTAATAAAGGATTTCAAATATTTAATATAATGGAAAATGTAAATTAATAAATAAATAATCAGATGGAATTTAAAATTATTTAAATATATATCAACTATTTTGCCAAGATATGACAATTTCTACTTTTATTAAAATCTAGACAATACAAAATCCGATAGATATAAGATACACGATCACCTATTAAGCCTTTGTAAATTGTAATATGTTACTTTACCCAGCGAATAGGAAAAATGGGTAAATAGTAACATGATTAAAATTATATTATAATGTTGTGTATTTATTACAATAGAAATATATGCTACATGCATACAAATATATGAATACATTTATTAATAATATTAATATTATTTATAAATATGTGCATTACTAATTTAGTAAAAATTAAATACGCCTATTAAATGTTTACTAAATTAGGTTATTAAATTAGGCTATTCTTGTTATAATAAATTCTATTTTATAAAATAATTATATTTCAAAACAAAAAAAAGTAAGTGTGTTTACTACATATTTGATCATTTGTTTTAATTAGAATTAAAAAAAAAACTAAAATATGACCTATATTATAGGATTTAATAATCTCATACAGCTATTAGTTGAACATAATGAAGAAAGATCATGATTTAATATTTCATAAATGATATACTCTATTTATACTAAATTATATGCACATAATTATATATATATATATATATATATATATATATTGATATCATAAATATACATCAAATTTATAATACATCACTTTAGGTTTAAGATTATACGAATCTAAAAGTAATAATTTTATTTAATAATGATTATGAATAAGAATTTTTGTGGAAAGATGCCCTAAATATATGATTTAATGGACATATAAGTTATTATTAATATAATTGTAATATCATGAATTAAAAGTGTATCTCTAATTACAGAAATTTATTATATAATAAATGAGATTTTTACAATGAATATTTATAAAATGACGATTAAATGTATTATTATTATTCTATTATTTTTTAGTTATTAAAATAATGGAGAATATAAATAACTTCCGTATTAATAGTAGGTTGTTATTAATATATATAGAAGAATGACTGAACAGAATGTGATCAACTTATCATTAATACAAACATGGTATATTAGTCGAGTTTCTCTAGGTAAATATATTTCAAACTCGCGGAGTCTATCCTCCGCTTCTTGAGGCAATTCAGACATTGTGATCGAGTTTAAGATGTCTCTGATGTCATAACTGTACATGTGTGATGTAACATAAGTAGGCAATATAGACATAGGGGCCTCTATGTATACCTGTTATTCTCCAATATATTTTCATATGTATGATCATTGGTAGGTTTATTTTTAGGTTCATCTGTATGACTATCTGTATGATCATTTTTAGGTTCATCTGTAGGTTAGATATAGTGGTTACGATACAGATATCTGAATTAATCATATTATTGCATGATTCTTACCTTGCAGAGAGGATTCTTTATCATTAACCACTTTAGACCTATCGATGAAGGGTGAGACAATGGCATTAGCTTCTCTCGGGGTGGTAGGCTGTGAAGGTTCCCATGTATATGCATCTGTAGGTTAGATATAGTGGTTACGATACAGATATCTGAATTAATCATATTATTGCATGATTCTTACCTTTCAGAGAGGATTGTTTAGAGGTAAACCCCATGACAGCAGTATCATCAATTATAGTATCCTTCATACTGGTAATGTTTTGTACCGATGAAACACCCCAAGGAATTCCGTCAGCAATTGGTTGTATGTTAGTAAACGGATTATCAATGGTATCAAATGCAGGTCGCGAGTGTTTCAAAGTTGACTTAGAGGGAGAACATCCCCACTGTATCACTGCTTTCACCTCATGGGGTGAGAGAACATCCTGGCTCTCATCAGTGTTACTCGCCGCTACTACTATTTCCTGTTGCGTTTGCAACTGTTCCGTATCCTTCTTATGACGCTGCAAATATTTGCGAGACCTATTCACCGCCTGACACGTACCTAGTGCTGACCAATGATAATGTGCCGATGTAATAATGATAGGTGAGTGGGGGGAAACTAGTATTAGGAGCAGTGAACATATTAAATAGTCTAGATTTATAAAACTATCTTACATTTGTAAATTAAATAAAATTATATTGTAAAAGTAATATAAAATATTTCAAAATTGTAAATCAAAGATTACCTATTTTATTCATAATTAGACATTAACACTTAGCAGAAGCAACGGAATTTATAGTTTTACCTTATAAATATTGTAGTGGGATACACAGGCTTTTTGGGATATTAAGAAGAGCAAAAATAAACTATATTATATTGAAATGGTAACCGCTAATTATTAATAACATTACTGCAGTAAAAACCTTTATCTGATGATTTTTCATTTTGATATGGACAACTCATGATATCTAGATCATTGATATCTGGGATGTGAGTCGATATCTTGCAGCACCTGAATCATTAAAATTTGATAATATAATAATCAGATAATAGATAAATTGACAATTTTATATTGATATGATATATATATATATTAAATAATATAAAAATTATAAATTAATAAAATGTAATATGAAATAAAATCTTAATTAAAATTAATAGATACATTATAAATTATTATTGTTATATTGTATTAAGAAAAAATATAAATTATTATTCAATAAATGTGTATTAATTAAAAATTTTAGTTTATATTTATATTATTTTACAAATTTATCAATCATTATTAAAATATTTATAAATATGTTTATAATATATAATAAGACTAATTCACATTTATCACCCATATGCATTCAATCATTCTTTGATGATTTCGGTTCACATTTCAGTATTTCAAAACAATTAACTATTCAATATTTTAAACAAAATAACAATAATATTGCGATTATTTGTTTGCCTGCTTTTATTTATATTAACTCAATTATTAACTCAAATACTTGTTTGAAATCATCTGATTCATTCACAATGAGTATATATATATATATATATATATTAAATAATTAGATTAATTTTGTATATTTAATATTAGTTAAAAATTAAAGATTAGGAAATATTGGGAAAAATTAAAGAATATATGATATAAAATCGTAGTGACTATTATATAGCAAGATTTAAAATATATATTATTTCAATTTTTGATAATTGAATCGTAATCACATCAAAATATTCGCAATTTGATCATACAATTGTTTATAAAATTGGACATTGGTAACATATTTTTTAAATAATTAGTATTTATTTCATAAAAAATAATGTTTGTAAATATTTAAGAAAATTTATCAAATCTAAAAATAAAATATGTAATATAAAAATGTCACAATTAACAATGATACTGTATCAAATTTACAGATCATAACAATAATGTTGGTAATTAAAACTAGATTTTGTTATATACATACTCTCACCACTACATGAAATTCAATGAATTTTACATTGTTTATAATGAAATAATTATTTGAATATGACATAGATTCAACTTGAAACAATCTTGTTAAAGAAAATACTTCATTAAAATACTTCATTAAATATGATATAAAAATTCAACAACTATTATAACAAATATTATAGATTATAAATTAATCAATTAATCAATAATGTATAACTAATGAAAATATGTGATCAATATTAATATTTGCTATGTCTAGAATATGTTGTTGTAGAATATATTGGAGATATTAACTTTTCACTGTAGACACCAGCGAATCGACACAACTTGGTAACCACGCATATCCGATTATTGAGATTGATGTATACGTTGCCATCTTTAGTTATTACATCATCAACTTCCACCTCGTAACCTCCATTTCTCAGGTAGCTGCATACGTGAAAATGAAGCGTCTTTCCAGCGAGGATTTCCGAGATATAAGTTGACACATTGGTCTGGTCTTGGTATGACGTCTGTGTAATGAATTATATAAAAGTATATTTAATATAAATATACCCATTATATAGTATATTGTACACTACATATAAAAACTAACCAATTTAAAATATAAAAAGATTGAAATAATCAATTATTTTAGATTATATATATATATACATACATTATGTACATGTTTATATTTATGCTCTTAAATTAATATATTTCAATCTTCCACATAACAAAATATATCTTTTCATACTAAA
Source organism: Osedax fenrisi (assembly GCA_964019155.1). Lineage (NCBI taxonomy): Eukaryota > Metazoa > Annelida > Polychaeta > Sabellida > Siboglinidae > Osedax > Osedax fenrisi. The sequence continues at coordinate 76,635,759 of OZ025243.1, forward strand.
AATATATAAAAAAATATATTTGTTTAATATTTGATATCTACCTAAAATGATATTGCCTTATACTTTCAATTAATAACTTTTCTTAAAGTATGTTAGTAATAGCAGGATACGAAAAAAATCGGATTTAAAACAAAAAATCAAAATAATCCGATTTATTTGATTTTAATGCAAATAATATTTAAATTGTAAAATAATATAATAAATAGAGGTTTAATTAATTATAAAAATTTAATAAATCATGTTTTTACTGCTAATTGAGTTAGAAATTTAAATAACTATTAATGTATATTTAAATTTATAAAATTATATATAAATATTAATTATCTATAAAATTAAGTAAAGATAAATATATAAATAAATAGAATTATATTATATGCTTTGCATAATTCATCATTATTTAATTACTAGTGTTTTAATATTATACTGACTAATTTATTATCTAGAATTATATTCAAATAATTATGCTAAAATTATTAATACAAGAAATCAAATAAAAACTTTTTGATAATTATTTAAATAAATTACTTTATATTAAAATATTTGTACATAAATACAAGCTTTGCAGCTTTATTAACTCTTTATTAACTTAGTCTATTTCTTAATTTTGAATGCACCAATATTTTTTGGATTTTATATTGAAAAAAATAAAATTATATCTTTCTCCAATAATGTCTAAATATGATATACATAATTCTTATTTATTATTCTTATTCTTATTTATTAACATTATATATTTTTCCTTTGATGTTTATGAATCATAATGTATGATATATATAATTCTCATTTATTTAAATATTAATGATATAACATAGCCTCTAATATCCCTATAGGTATCATGAATATAATTATTATATTATAAAAATCATGATCTAATAATTATATAATATACTTTGAGAAATATTGATTTAAATCAAAAAAATATGATTTTTGTAGGCTGATAAATCATGATTAAAATCATTCGAACCCTGTCTAATAGTATATCTAATATTATAATACCTAACCTATAAAATATTAATTTTATTTCCTAAGTGTTTTTAATCATGTATTGCATAACATTTTTAAATATTATATCATATCTGAACATAAAAAAAAATATCTTGATATGTAATAATTTCAAATTGGATTAATAAAAATAATTAAATTAATTATATTAATAAACAATATTAAATTTTTTTTCTGTTAAATTATAATGATATTTATATAATATTTTCTTATAAAGGGCTTAAAAATAATATGACTATTTTCTGTTGTTGTTGTTGCCCATTATTAGAATTAATAATAGCCTATATATAAAAGTAGAGATGTAAATAAAAAGGTCTTTACATAGTTAAAATTCACAAATTAATATTTTATATATAATATATATAATCTAAAAAATAAATTAGGTAATCAACAATAAAAAAATTGAATAAATTTGAATAAAATTGATTCTAAAAAAATATAAATTATATATAACTACAAAATATTAAGACATAATAAAAATAATGATCTAATATATATATATTAAGATGATATTATATTGAACATCTACTAACGTTCTCATTCATGAACATGCCACCTATGACACAGTTCATGCGGATATACGATACAGCTACATCACCAGCTGCCGATGCAGGGGTAGCTATATCTATAGCTATATCGAATAGTTTATTCGATCTAAATATGCCCTTGTAATTGTTACTGTGAATGGTGTGTGTTGACATTAGTGCAATGAATTCAGAAGAATATAGTAGGATAATGGTCACATGATAAAAATACTACAAGGTCGTTATTATAATTGTTATAACTGAATAGAATGGAATGAATTTGGTATATTTTATAATTATAATCTATCGCAATATTTTATAAAATTTCTAATAATAATAATTACATATACAATATAAATTATATTTAAATCATATGGTATATACAAATATTTTGTGAAGAAAAGATATAACCCTCCCAATCTAGATAACATAATTAATAGTTACCCACACCGTTGCTAGCAGTAATATTGAAATAACTGAAATATATTTGTTTTTGGGTTACATGCAATATAAGATAGCTTTTACCCATTTCATATGTAGATCATTTAACACCTAAATATCCTATTACTTAGTTATATATTAGTAATGAACATTTAGTTTGTATGATATTAAAATAATTGTAAGTGTATAAGTATATTTTAAGTGTGGATGGCACTGTTTATATATAACATTGAATTATAAGATTTTAAATATATAAATAAATAACAATAAATTTATAATTATTAAAATATCAAAAATAATTCAAATAAAATACACAAATAATTGTATCAAATGATTATAAATATTTAACCACATCATTCAGTGATATATAATATCCATTTTCATATGTAACAATACTGATCATTTTTCAAATTATATGATATTGATACTTATAAAATAGGTATAATTAATACTCTTGTTAAATTATAGAGTTAATAATATAGTATAAACTTATATATTTATTCCCGTGTAATAATACTTTACATAGTTATAACATAGGGTTATGCCATGGAGGGCAATTTTGTTGAATATACATGTATAGATAGGGAACGAATTGCCTCCGTCTATTGAGTGTTTCAAAAACATATTCATTGAATTTAAAAAAAAAATTTGTTATATAAAAATTACATTTATATCTATAATCCTAAGAAATAAATTAAAAAATATATTTGTTACATATAAATAATAGACATACGTTTTTTATCCAATTTTTAAAAAATCCAATACATCGTAATTAAATTTTTTTATATGGTCTCTCTTGAATTGTACATATGTTATTTATATATAAAGAATTAGGTGGATCGCTTCAGTACTTTTATCTAAACACTCATTTATATACTCAAACATAGCAACAATATTTATTTTGAGTAAAACGCATTTGAAGTCAATAATAAATAAATTCAATAAAATTCAAATAAATTATAAAGTAATAAAATTATACATTTAGCTAATATAAAATTAATATTATAAATGTTATTTTTATAAAATATATATATTATATAATAATTGAAGTACCTATATACATCTTATTTTTTTTATTATATCAGAGTGTAATAAAATTATGTATTAAGCTAATATAAAATAAATATTATAAAGTAATAGATACGTTTTCGTATCTATATATATTTTATCTTTATAGAATTTATATATTAGATTTTTTAATTAACAATTTATATTAGTATTGAATGTCAATTTCAAAATAAATAATTTATTTTAAAAAGGCATGCTATATTACAGTATTTATAACTTATATAGTGTTTTTAATCCAATATCATATGTTCTTACTGACCAATGATATAAAGTTACAAATAACAGCTATATATAATATAAATGATCATTATTTATTGTTTCAAAACTTCAAATTCTATGAGAATGATAGTTCTCGTCAGGTTATATTTATTCATAGGAAGAACACAGAAAGGTTTAGGATACCTATATAAGGTTTATTTAATTTATTAATTTAACGGAAAGTAATATAGTATGATGCCATATATGAAGGGTTCTGTGCAGGGTTGTTAGTTTTTTTTTTATTTTTGTATATAAAATTATCGATAAATATATGTAGTATGAATGTGAGGTCACCTCACTGAGGTGGAATAATTGATAAAATGTTTTTGTAATTGTAAATAGTTGGCTTATAACTGAATTAACTAAAATATATATATTTGTATTATTATATACAATACCACAAAGTATTGTATACTCAAGTTGGTATCATATACCTTAATATATATACACATATATACATATATTAATATATTTCCAAAACTCTGGTTTAATCCATGAACTTGCTATTGTCAACTATATCTATAGAAATGTATATTGACAATGTCAATTTGACTTAAATGTATTTATATGCCATTAATTTAACCATTAACTATTTCCTTCCAATCGTCATTTATCGTCACCTATACAATTCGCGTATCGTCATATTTAATCATCTCAATTTATTATAGATCATAAACGTATATTATAACAAATAGAGTAGTTGAATTGTAAAAAATTAAAATCAATATTTATTTAAAATATGTTTTAAATATGATAGGATTTAGGAAAATGTAGTTTTATATCTTATATTGTGAGTATATTGTCAAAATATAACTCTATATGATATTTATTTTGAAGGTTCATAAGTAAAATAATATAAATAAACATATAAATTATAAATACAAATTATATATTATTATTTTTCAATATTATATTAGTATTAACCATCATAATAGTGAGAATATTCTAGTGTTTGTGTTTAGTTCATTTTATAAATAACAAACAATAATTAGTTCGTATAAAATGTTGTTTTTAAATGAACAATTTAAAATAAAACATGTGTATATAAAATTAAAATGATCAATAATTAAATGTATTGTATTTTATTAGTGAAAATATATTTTTTCCTTATTTTTTTTCCATCATATAAACAATACACGCGTATTAATTTTTAAATTTAATGAAATATAGGTCATAATATTATTTACAAAGGATATTTAAAATTTGAGCGTCACATTAATTTTTTTCAACATGGCTGACGTATTCATTTCTGTTGCCGTAGCTCTCTAGCTTTTACTTCTTTCTAGTAATGAATCCGGCAATCCTCTGTTGATGTTAGTTGTATATACTCTTATAATTATTAACATATATAAAAAAAAATTAATATATTTATAATTGTAGATATAATATGTGTAAATAAAATGTAATTATGAAATGTATTCATCAATATTATTATGAATTTTATAATTTTCAATTGCATTTTATAGTATTTTATTGCATTGATATTATGATTTATATTTTTATTTAGTATCTATATATATACAGTATGTATATCATTTTATAAATTGTATATTTTAGAATTATTCAATATACTATAATTGTTAATATATATAACTTATAATTATTATATAAATTATAATTTCTATTGACCTAACATTTAAAAATTCGTTAGTAACCAAAATAATAAATATAAACATAACATTTGATAATTCAACTTGTGTTGTAACTTTGAGATGAACTTGTATTATAGATATTAATGTTAAATAATGTATTATTAGTTATTCAATATATAATTCAATATCATATTGTGTATAATAATTAATGTTATTACTATATAATTAATAAAATGTAATTATGAAATGTATTCGTCAATATTATTATGAATTTTATAATTTTCAATTTTATTTTATAGTATTATTCATTGATATTATGATTTATATTTTTATTTAGTATCTATATATACATAGTATGTATATAATTTTATAAATTGTATATTTTAGAATAATTCAATATACTATAATTGTTACTATATATAACTTATAATTATTATATAAATTATAATTTCTATTGACCTAACATTTAAAAATTCGTTAGTAACCAAAATAATAAATATAAACATAACATTTGATAATTCAACTGTGTTGTAACTTGGAGATGAACTTGTATTATAGATATTAATGTTAAATAATGTATTATTAGATATTCAATATATAATTAAATATCATATTGAGTATAATAATATATGTTATTACTGTTTTATACAGTGTATAATTAATAAAATGTAATTATGAAATGTATTCATTATCAATATTATTATGAATTTTATAATTTTCAATTGAATTTTATAATATTATTCATTGATACTATGGATTATATTTTTATTTAGTATCTATATATATACATAGTATATTACATACTGTATACAAAGATTTTGCGACGCAAAGATATAACACTCCCTATGCATGCAACGTAATTTAGTAATATCCCCAACCGCTGCTAGCAGTAGTATCTGAAATAGATTTAGGTTCGGCTCTGTTTGCATACAACAATGTTTTCATTGCTCTATTAAATTACATGCAATATAAATTAACTTTTACTTACTAAATATATACTTATAGCATTTAAAACATAAATATCATATTTGTTTGTTATATATTAGTAATGAACACTTAGTTTTCATCATATAAATATTAATTTAAAGCATAATATTTAACATTTTAAAAGTGTATAGTTAATACGAATTTACATTATAAACTGCGCATAGTTCCTAAAAGTAACCCGCTATAGGTGGCACCAGGGTATTTTGTATACAAATTCGAATTACACGATTTCGCGTAAGTGTTATATCTTTCCTTCGGAAAATCTTTGCTGTATGTATATAATGTTATCAATTGTATATTTTAGAAGTATTCAATATAACTTGTATTATAGATATACATGTTATATACCTAGAGGCAGAGAATATTCTACGTCATATACCTGATTAGTTATTAAAAATAATTATATTGACTAACTGGAATCTATATTTTCATTTTTTAAATTATTTTTAACTTTTTATTATAGATATTAAATTATAATGTTAACATATTTTCTAATAATAGCATTATCGAAATAAACAATTTACAAGATATATAATTTAAAATTATAGTTACAGTAATATTTGATACATTTTTTTGTATTTAATTTTTCAGGGATACTTGCGAATAAGTATAACTGTGTAGAATATAAATTATTTAAAATAATATATATATATATTATGTATTAACTTTAAATTAACATTTATTATAACACAGGACGTCGGTGATATTTCTAGTGAATCTGAGCATATCACTACTCGAAATGTCCTGCGAGGAAGACGCAGAGCCATAGTGGGGACAGCTAGGGGCAGAGCAATAGTTAGAAAACTAATATACATGTATACGTCATTTACCTGATTTGTTATACATTTATTTAAAATAATTATATTGACTAACTGGAATCTATATTTTCATTTTTTAAATTATTTTTAACTTTTTATTATAGATATTAAATTATAATGTTGACATATTTTCTAATAATAGCGTACGTTATCGAAATAAACAATTTACAAGATATATAATTTAAAATTATAGTTACAGTGATATTTGATACATTTTTTTGTATTTAATTTTTCAGGGATACTTGCGAATAAGTATAACTGTGTAGAATATAAATTATTTAAAATAATATATATATATATTATGTATTAACTTTAGATTAACATTTATTATAACACAGGACGTCGGTGATATTTCTAGTGAATCTGAGCATATCACTACTCGAAATGTCCTGGGAGGAAGACGCTGAGCCATAGTGGGGACAGCTAGGGGCAGAGCAATAGTTAGAAAACTAATATACATGTATACGTCATTTACCTGATTTGTTATAAATACATTTATTAAAAATAATTATATTGATTAACTGGAATCTAATGGAATATTTTCATTTTTTAAATTATTTTTAACTTTTTATTATAGATATTAAATTATAATGTTAACATATTTTCTAATAATAGCGTACGTTATTGAAATAAACAATTTATAAAATATAGAATTTAAAATTATAGTTACCATAATATTTTATAAAAATTTGTTGTATTAAATTTTTCAGGGATACTTGCGAATAAGTATAACTGTGTAGAATATAAATTATTTAAAATAATATATATATATATATTATGTATTAACTTTAAATTCACATTTATTATAACACAGGACGTCGGTGATATTTCTAGTGAATCTGAGCATATCATTACTCAAAATGTCCTGGGAGGAAGACGCAGAGCCATAGTGGGGACAGCTAGGGGCAGAGCAATAGTTAGAAAACTAATATACATGTATACGTCATTTACCTGATTTGTTATAAATACATTTATTAAAAATAATTATATTGACTATAACTGGAATCTATATTTTCATTTTTTAAATTATTTTTAACTTTTTATTATATATATTAAATTAAATGTTGAAATATTTTCTAATAATAGCGTACGTTATTGAAATAAATAATTTACAAAATATAGAATTTAAAATTATAGTTACCATAATATTTTATAACATTTTTTTGTATTTAATTTTTCAGGGATACTTACAAATAAGTATAACTATGTTATTATATATATTATATTTATTAACTTTAAATTAACATTTATTATAGCACAGGATGTCGGTGATATTTCTAGTGAATCTGAGCATATCACTACCTGAGATGTACTGGGAGGAAGACGCAGAGCCATAGTGGGGACATAATATTTGCATATATATATATTTATATTGATATATTCATTATTCTTAACAATTTATAAATGAATTTTTGAAATATACGTATTCATTTTATATTATTTAAAATTAAAATATTTCATTTTTAATAAACGTTTTACTGAATTTCATTCAAATTACTTATTTGTGTATGTAAATATATATATATATAATATGTACATGTATTATAATATGTACATATATTTTTTTATTATATCTATATTTACTATATTTTATTATACATATATTTTTTGTATATATTATATTGTGTATGTTATTCTTTATAAATATTAATTTGTATATATTTTAAATGATTTAAAATTACATGTTATTTTAATAAAATAATATATATATTGTATCAAGAAGTGATTTTTTTATTGTAATAGTTATAGATTTATATACCAAGAATAATTTGTTTTTAGTTTTTTTATAGTGAAATAATATATAGGAATGAATACACTAGATTAATTTGTAATTATTCAATTCAATAATTAGGTATAATATTTTGAATAATGATTATATTCTAAATTTATATTCACATTAATATAACTTATTATATAATTATTAAGATATATTTTAATAGACAAATTTCAATTTTTTAATACAATTAATCAGTTATAAGAATATTTATTTTTTTATTTAGATTTAAAAAATATATATTTTATTTTTATATAATTACATTTTATTTATTGAATAGTTAATTAATTGATTAGATTTTTCAGTATATTATTTATTAATATTTACTCAACATTTTTTATATAGAAATATATATGTATATGTATATATTTTATATATTATTTCTAATTTGAATTTGTACTCTATTTTGTGGAAAATAAGAATAATTAATTAAGTATAATATTATGAATAATGGTTATATTCATAATTTTTTTTCAGATTAATATAATGTATTATATAATTATTATATAATTATTATATAATATATACTTATTAAAAAAAAGTTTACTTGTAATAGACAAATTTCAATATTTAAATACAAATAATTTGTTATAAGAATACGAATATTTATTTCTTTATTTAATTTTTAATTTAAAAAATATATATTTTATTTTTATGTAATTACATTTTATTTATTGAATAGTTAATTAATTGATTAGATTTTTCAGTATATTATTTATTAATATGTACTCAACATTTTGTATATAGACATGTATATGTATATGTATATATTTTATATGTTATTTCTAGTTTGAAGTTGAACTCTATTTTGCAAAAAATAATAATAATTATTATTATAATTAATTAAGTATAATATTATGAATAATGGTTATATTCATAATTTTTTTTCAGATTAATATAATGTATTATATAATTATTAAAAAAAAGTTTACTTGTAATAGACAAATTTCAATATTTAAATACAAATAATTTGTTATAAGAATACGAATATTTATTTCTTTATTTAATTTTAAATTTAAAAAATATATATTTTATTTTTATGTAATTACATTTTATTTATTGAATAGTTAATTAATTGATTAGATTTTTCAGTATATTATTTATTAATATGTACTCAACATTTTGTATATAGACATGTATATGTATATGTATATATTGTATATGTTATTTCTAGTTTGAAGTTGAACTCTATTTTGCAGAAAATAATAATAATTATTATTATAATTAATTAAGTATAATATTATGAATAATGGTTATATCCATAATTTTTTTTCAGATTAATATAACTTATTATATACTTATTAAAAAAAAGTTTATTTGTAATAGACAAATTTCAATATTTAGTATAAATATTTCGTTATTTTATAACATATGTATTATTTTTTATAAATATACATAATTCTTTGACATTACATGTAGTTTCGTTTATTTATGCTGGGGCGGAAAGAGTTAACCATTGATGTAAAGAAATACTTTCTTTATATCAATGCCATTGTTAGAAGGCTATTTTAAACATTAACCTTAAATCAATCTAATTCAAATACAAACTCCACAAATGGTATTTTATAGAGAAACAAACACACACCAAAAAAAGAATGTTTCCATATGAAGTCTGTCTTGGAATGAGATCGATTTAAGGTTAATAGTTAAAATAACAACATTCTGTTAATAGTATCAATATAAAGAAAGTATTTCTTTATATCAATGGTTAATGGTTAAATTATTGGTTAAATTATTGGCATATAAATACATTGATGTTAATATACATTTCTATAGAGATATATCCAGGGTTGGCAGAAGTAGGGGTTTTTGGGTTTTTGGGTTATTGGGTTTTTGGGTTTAAACCTTTTGATAATTTTAGGGGTTTTTGGGTTTTTCGGGGGTTTTCATTTTTGTTTTAATTATTATTTCTGGGTTTTAGTATATAATAAATTATTATAATTTAATTATCACATTTCCATTATAAGTAAGTTAATAATGATATATATATATATATATATATATATATATATTTATACTGAGGAATCTATTTATATCTGCTATTATTATATGTGATTCAATAAATAAATATTATTATTAAGTGTATAAACAGGGTTACGATCAAAAATGACGAGTTTAGGGTTAAAGGTTAAATTTCAAATGCGAAATAAATGTGTATAGGCTAACTTTGGGATGTAATGCAGCTAAAAAAACCAAGCAGGACAAAACTAAACCAATTAAATCAAATAACCCACACATGTCTATATGCATATCTATACAAAATATATATATACTATTAACTCGTATTTCAAATGTAACATTTAATCCTCAACTCATCCTTTTTGATTGTCTCCCGAGACAATCAGGCCTATAAATATAATTATATTTCAAATATATATTAATTATTTATATTTATTTATAATAATATAAATCATTTATTAGAATACTTGTCATTTTACAATTTACAATTCCATTAACCTTATTAGTATTATATTAATATATATTACAACACTATTATATATTATAATTTATATAATATATATATTTTTCTTTTATATTTTGTCTTGATTTTTTATTTTGAAATTTAAGAAAAAGAAAAACCCCAAAAACCCTTGAAAAACCCCAAAAACCCTAGAAAAACCCAATAACACAAAAACCTCACATATATTTTTTAGATTTTTGGGGTTTTTTCCAACCCTGGATATATCACTATAGTTGACAATAGCAAGTTTATGGAATAAACTAGATTTTTGCAAATATAATAATATGTGTATATGTGTATATATACATATAATATATATGCAGGTATGTGATACTGACTAGGTATGATTACTGATTATACTGAGTATGCAATACTTTATAGTGGTATCATATATAATAATACGAATATATATATATATTTGGTTAATTCAGTTATAACCACACACACTCTTTACAATTACAAAAATATTAAATCAAATCTTCCACCTCACATTCATACTACATAGTCACCATACTACATATATATATATATGCTTTTATAGGCTCACTCGAAATGCAATGTGCCTAAAAAAAAGTTAGAAAAGCAAAAATATACCCTATAAAATATACTATATAAAACCAGTTGAAATTCCATGTGAAATCATATTTTATTAAATATATTTTATATATATAGTATATATTATAGTTTATAGTATATATTATATACATAAATATTATATAAATCATGCTTTATATTATTTATTTAAATAATGTAGTTACTCAAAATAAAACTATTAGTAACATTTTCAAAAATTAAATAGATTTTTACTAAGACTTATTTTTTATCTTGTTTTTAATATATATATTTAATAAATATATATATATATTTTTTAATCTATAGATAAGGTTAATTTGAGATTTTTTAATAACAAGAATAAATCAGAGCTATATTGTAATATATTATAACAAATTAATTAAAAATACTGGATCAACGGAACTTTACGATCAACGGACAAATTCGACGGATATCGATGTCCGTCGATCGTAAAGTTCACTTGATTGTACGCATATTTAATCATATAAGAATAACGTTAAGAACGACGGACATCTGTAGATATAATAAAATACAATCAAATGAACTTAAGATCAACAGACATCGATTTCCATAATATATCAGGTTAACTTTACGATCGAAGGACATCAATGTCCATCGAATTTGTCCGTTGATCGTAAAGTTCTGTTGATCAAAATATTAAATATTCAGTGACCAGTAAGTTTGTTTACAAGACCACTTATCTATATGTAAATGTCAATAAATTGACTACGAGTCACATATGCAAATATAACAACAATAACATTTTTAACTATTATATAACTATTTTTAACTATTATAATCAAATTAGTGAATGCAAATAAAACAAAATAACTTTATAAAAAACTATCTACAATATTATATAATCAAATTAGCATTTACAGTATTATGGCTAAAGCACATAAGAAATAATTATAATACAAAAAAAAATATTTATTAAATGTATAGAATTATGTGCCATACTATTTATAGACCATATGCTACCTATCTATTTACATGGTAAACTGTGACATCAGCTTAATTCAATATAAAATTATAAATCATTAAAATGAGGGTGCTTTTTTGTAACTTACCATAGTCCCACCTGTATATATACATGTAAATGAAGATGGTACTATGGTACATTGGTATGTTTTTTGTAACATACCAATGTACTATAGTACCATAGTACCAATGTCCAATCTGCATTTACATGTATAAGAATACATGAATAAACCCTCTCTATATCGATGGATGGTACTGTGGTACGTTGGGATGGGTCGTCGCAAAGTTAGTACCTATGTACCATCTGAGTTTACATGTATAAGTATACAGATGGTACTGTGGTACGTTACAAAAAACGCACCCATACCAAAGATTTTTATAATGAAAGATATAACACTTACGTGAAATCATGTAATTCGAATTTGTATACAAAATAACCCAGTACCACCTATATCGGGTTACTTTTAGGAACTATGTGTTGTTTATAACGTAAATTTGTATCAAACTATACTTTTAAAATGTTAAATAATATGTTTTAAATTAGTATTTATATGATGAAAACTAAGTTTTCATTACTAATATATGATAAACAAATATGATATTTATGTTTTAAATGCTATAAGTATATATTTAGTAAGTAAAAGCTAATTTATATTGCATGTAATTTAATAGAGCGATGAAAACATTGTTGTATGAAAACAGAGCCGAACTTAAATCTATTTCAGTGATTTCGATACTACTGCTAGCAGCGGCTGGGGGTATTACTAAATTACGTTACATGCATAGGGAGTGTTATATCTTTACTTAGCAAAATCTTTGCCAATACTATGGAACATACACTTTTACATAATATAGCTTTATATAAATAGTAGCCATTACAAAAAATAAATAATTATAAAAACAATATACTAAATTATAATTTCCAATATATATATAATAAATGTTGATATAATGAATAAATTAAATTGTGGGTGAAATATGTATAACCTGAAATCCCATTTTTCTATATATAATTATTTATAAAATATGACTAATAAATTGAAGATAACATATATATATATATATATATATATTAGTTATAAATTATATTTAAAACAAATTTAAATAAAAACTTATAATTAAAAATACATAAATAAACTTACTTGGTCTTCAACAATTGGCTTTCATCCTTCTATAAATGAAATGAAATGAATTTATTTTTTAAAGAAACAGCTTGAATAATATATATAATAAACAATTATTTGCGAATATAATAAAAATAGCTCCTTAAAGGGGATGTCACATGACGCCCGCCTCTCTATGTATAGAGATAGCAAATAATGGGTCTACACAAAACTAGGCGCGCAGAATTCTATTTATTGAATTGAGATAATTTGTTTTCTATGTATACACATACTATTATAAAACGTAATTTTTATAACATATATATATATATATGCACACATTTTAATTTTTTAATTTAAGGAATTTCTATAGAAATTGTTATTTTTTGCAATTATACACATTCAAATTTAGAAAATTTCTCCCGTAATAATATTCATATATACAGTAAAAGCCGCTTGTATCGATATCCCAGGAGATCCAAAAATATGTTGATACATCCGATTGTCGTTACATATGAGGAAGGCGTGGCTAATTTTAAATTACGCCCATTTAATAGAATATGTACTTGTATTATCAAATATCAAATATATGCTATCCTTAATTTCTATTATAGCGTTAATTGTGTATATTAAGTTAATACTATTAATTATTACACTAATATAAATTATATATAATTATATAATAAATATATTAAATTAAATAAAAGTATTCTTGAAATATATATTTTATCGACTTTAGCGACTTCGATTACGTAATATCGCGCGCGCTCATATTCCAGAGAAGCGTGCGTTGGCAATAACAAGTCATGGAATTAACCAGCGTGGTAGGGACATTCGTATGAGTCTATATATGGGCACAAATGCTGGCATACGAATATCTACGTACGAGTATACAATACTGCATAGTATCAAACATGATATTAATATATATATGTATATAGGGGTATATGTATATAGGGGTATATATGTATATATATATAAATGGGTATACCCTATAGGCGTTTATATGGGTAATATATATAACAATGTGCATAGTGTAGTGAATCTAGAATAATACAAAGATTAATTCTTCATATCATCATAACTTATTTGATAATATACATATATATATATATATATATATATATATATATGTACTATAGTCCATAGTTTATTAATATTCTCAACTCTATATCATACATACTATTGTATATTTGGTAAAAATGTGTAATATTTTCATAATGTCGATACACATAATGAAAAATTCTAAATTATATAGTAAAATTTTGTCGATACAGCTGATTGTCGATACACGCGATATTCTGTAACATGTATTAGATGGAAATTCCAACAAATATATTTGAAATTGTCGTTAGAACCGATATATCGATACATGTGGCTGTCGATACAAGCGGCTTTTACTGTATATATATATATATATTATAATATTTTGTATTTATTAATATAAATTTGTATCTAGTTTATATGCTATAATATATAACCAACAATTATTAATTATGAATATTAATACTTTTATAGATACATATTATTTTAATGTATTTTTTTAATGCATTATAAAATTGACATGAAGGAAATAGTTAATTTAATTTAATTTTGATAACGAAATTATATATTAAAATATATGTTTATATATATATATATATATATATATAATTAATATAATAGTAGGTGCAAAAAATATAGAAAACATAATAAATTTATATAAATTATCATAACATGTATAAATTGTTATTAAAAATGTTACAATATAATATATACATATTTTTATAAATTATTATATAATAATATGATATGATATTTGTCATATACAGGAATATAATGTGATAGATAGGAAAATCATCTGAATATCAACAAGTTAGTGTTATCTTTAATTTATTATTATTACGTTGATGATATTATATTACACTGTGTAATTTACACTTTATATTTTTTTAAATGTAAATTATATTATGAGGTATAATTAATTAATAATTATTAAATAACTATTTAAATAACATAATTACTCTATAGTACAGAGTCTATATAGGTTAAAGTGACTATATAAATTAATAATAAACTACTTATTGTAAATCAAATTAAATGTGTAATAATTTATAAAATTAAATTAAATAAAGTAATAAATTATTACTCTATGATGTTGAAATTTTAAATAATATAATGTTTATTCAATTATATTATGATTTTAAAATATATTTTAATATATTCATATTGAAATCATTATTTTATGAACGATTTTTTGAATAAATTCAAATTTGTACTCATATACTATGATTATTGATAAAACCACTGATAAAAATCACTGGCATAACATATTAATTTCATAAAATATACATTAGCCGGTGCACTATACTTGGTAATAGGTATAAACCAATAATATTGTATATGTATGCTCTTATAATGTATAATCTATGTACTTGCAGTATAAATATAATATATATTTAACACTGAGAACATATGACTTATGTTATACTCATAAATACTTGACAAATTATTAACATAATTTGTTCGGCATGATTAAACCAAGGCGTTTTGTTATTAAATGTAAACCCAATGTTAATTTGTGTACCATGTCGATTTGGGTATCAATTAATATCTATTTTTTCTTACATATTTTTGTTTATTTATTTTGTTGTTTATCTAATAAACTATTATTATATATTAACATAATGGTGTGCAATAATGATGAATGCTTTATTTAACACAAATGGTGTGATATAATGTCAATGATGAAGGTATAGTGTGTATGTAACATTCATTTATTTGTGTATATACATTTTTTAAGTATTTTTTACCAGATTTGATGGTGATATATATGTATGATATACAAGATGGGTGTAGCTGACATGACATTATTTAATGTAAATGGGCTAGAGTTAGATAGTCACAATAATGCAAGAACAATTATATAGCGAGTTGATACATTTCATACATAAATACTGTCCATGCTATAAAATTCATCCTCTATCAAGGGGATATCCCACTACCAGTATATCTGGAAATAATGTCCGGAAATGTTTGCTATAAAGTGATTTTCTATCAAGTTGTACTACAATTGTAGTGGGGTACCCCTTACTTTCCGGCAACTTGTCGGAAATATAGTAACTTTAAAGGGTATACCACTACAACTTGCTACCCCCAAGATACTTCCCCTTAAGGTGCGACTATATTTTTGATATTAAATCTTACAAAAAAAATGATAATATTAATATAAATTTTGTAAGTTAATATGTTATAATAAATATGTCAAAAAAGTGGAAGATAAAACGATCTATTAATATATATAATACAAGCGTTTAACAAAAGCACATAATGTCAAAAATCTATATATAAATTGAGAAAGTATACTCCTAATGCACAATAGTTCTAATTTAGGTGTGGAATTATTTAGTGCAACTCATATTTGAATTTACTGTTTAGCTTAGATTAAATTTAGTTTATATCGTTTTAATAAAATGATTTAATTTATATATTATTTATTTAATTATAAAAATTATAAATTTGTTTTGTTTCTATACAAATATTTTAGATTTTCTAATGAATAATGTTACAAATAATTTAATAACATATTATTTTAATTGCAAATTATCTTATTCATAAATTTTGTTAATTACATATTTTTACAAATTATATCATATATGAGTATAAGACCTATATATTAGACCTATATATTTATAATAATAAATTTAATTATCAGTTATAAAATATATTGTTTAGGCTTTTTAAATTGTAATATACTGTAATTTCCATTGACTTGTATTGGGCCGATACAAGTCAATGGTATTTTCATATAAAATTTATATTGTTGTTATTGTTATTTGGTGGAGTACTTTCATCCCATACAGGAACTTAGATGAAGTTTTCACTTATAACCATTTGGCTCTAATGTATCCTCGAAGCAGATCTCAGATGTTAAGGCATCCACGGTTTTAATGAGAGTCGATCATTTATGTATACACAATTATATAAGATCACTTCTAAATATTATTTTAAGACCTATTTTAATGGGGCTTGAACTCGCTTCCTACTGCTTGTGTGTATGACATCTGAGCCACCCAGGCAGTTTAATATATATATATATATATATATATATATATATATATATATATATATATATCAGTGTTCCATAGGTTTTTATCGCCTATTTTAAAAACCTAGTTTTGTCTATATAATTTACAATTATATATTATTTATAGATTTTATATGTAATAGAAAATATACAATTATAAAGTTAAATAATACTAAATTAAAATCATAATTATATGATTATTTATATTTTTTTAAAAACCTTTATTAATTTTGACTATTATATAAAGATAAAATTATTTTAAATAAATAATATGATATTGAAATTTAAATAAATGATTAAATAAGTCAATAATATATATATATATATATAAAATATTTATTATATTAATATATTTATTTTTGTATTAATAAAAGGTAATATTGTATAAAATATATATATATATATATATATATATTAAACAATAGAACTAATAATATTTTCATTGAGAAATTATTTGAATGTATTGTTTGATATTTAATTAGATATTGTTTATTATATATATATAAAATATTTAATAAAATATAGTTTTTTATAGTATTTTATGAATATATAGCAGTCTGATTTTATTTAGGTGGGGAACATCAAAATCCAGGTTGGATTTTTTAAAATAAATATACTATACTATACTATAAATGGCATAATTAAAGCAGAGTGATAAAATATTGGTCAATTTTTAAATAAAGCTGCTAGATTAATTAGCCATAACATTCATATATAAATAAATCAATATTACTTTAAATTTCAATGTACAATTTTTTTTTAAAGGTATTATATTTTACGAGTACAATTTTATTGCCAGTTTTTACTGTAAATTAACATGGTAAAGATAGTTTTTGGATGTTTTTACCAGGTAAAAACAGGTTTTTGTCAAACATAATGGAACACTGATATATATTCCATATTCTGATACTTTAGTAATTCAGACATAGATATATAATTGTTTTAACCTTTATTAAAACTATGATTACATATTATTTATTATATAAATAATTCTTTAAATTATATATATTTCTATTATTGATTTATAACCTGTCCAATTATTATAATGGATCATCAATAAGCCTAAATAAATAATACATAATATATTACCAATTTAGTTAGGCTAAACTTTCAACATGTATAATATTGCATGCGTTTATATATAAATTATCTATTATCAAATCACAAATATTTAAACAAATCTTTAACATATCCTATATCTACCTAAATAATTTAACAACCAATATCAGGCTATAAAAATCAAACCAATACCAGGCTGTATTTGTTGGTCTTAAATATAGCTTTAATTGCCCAATACTTTATATATATATATATATATATATATATATATATATATATATATATTATATATATATATGTCTATAGTAACAAATGAGTAGGAATTTCTATTTATATAAATAATTATTCTGAGTAAAACATATTAAAATATAAAATATAACTACTTTTTTAAACTAAATATTAAGAAAATATGGATTTATATAAATACACAAAATATTATTTTACTTAAATCTATATAAATACTAATATTTATGTTTAATTAGTAGAAATAGTATGATAAATAGTATAATATTTACACTAACATAATTATCAATGGGAAATATATAGCGCTTTTCATCTTTAGCACGGCCTTTTACGCTGTATATTATAAATTTTATAAATATATTAAATATATATAATTATTATTAATTTAAATTAATACTTAATAAAAGATTAGTTAAATTATAAAAAAATATATAATACTGGATTCATTAAATATTATTGTAATGAAATTAAAATTTTTTAAATTTTAAATTAGTTAGGGTACAAAATATCCAGTGTAGATTTAAAATCGGATTTTTTTGATTTAAATCAGATATTTGATTTTTATTAAAATTATGAGATAATTACAACTAATTTTTTTTTTAATTAAATATTGTTATAGACTATTTTTCCTAATTATATTTTATTAAACATACTATATTATTTGTGTATTATTAATATAGATTATAAATAAATAGTATTAGGATTCAATATAGTATTTATTACATACAATTTATTTTATTATTATTTATTATTATTATAAATGTACGAATTGAAGACACTAAGAATTTAAGAATTATAACTTGTAAGTAATGATCTTGATATTAGACAATCATGTCTAAATACATACTAGAGTATACTGTAATATTACCAAGTATATTACCATTATAATATTACCATTATTAGTTGATGTTATTTTATAATCATTCCATATAAGATCTTGCTTTCTTCCAGACATATTTATCAGATTTTATTATTTTATAGATGTATATTATTTTATGGACTATAGACTGTGTCTTTTCATAAGAATAAACAATAATATATACAATGATTAAATGAATTTAATATAGGATTTGAAGAATATTTATAATAATATTAAATATTGTAAAATAATAGAAATATAAATCAATCAAAGATTTTCCGAAGGAAAGATATAACACTTACGCGAAATCGTGTAATTCGAATTTGTATACAAAATACCCTGGTGCCACCTATAGCGGGTTACTTTTAGGAACTACGTGTTGTTTATAATGTAAATTCGTATTTAACTATACACTTTTAAAATGTTAAATAATATGCTTTAAATTAATATTTATATGATGAAAACTAAGTGTTCATTACTAATATATAACAAACAAATATGATATGTATGTTTTAAATGCTATAAGTATATATTTAGTGAGTAAAAGCTAATTTATATTGCATGTAATTTAATAGAGCAATGAAAACATTGTTGTATGCAAACAGAGCCGAACCTACATATATTTCAGTGATTTCGATACTACTGCTAGCAGCGGTTGGGGCTATTACTAAATTACGTTGCATACATAGGGAGTGTTATATCTTTGCTTCGCAAAATCTTTGAATCAATGGTGAAAATATTATTACATTTTCAATTATATATTAAATTATAATTTATAAATAATATTCATAATATTAATATCACTGCTTTGATCTATTATATTGAAATTTGATGTATTGAAATTTGATTTATATTGATGATATGAATATATGAAACAATATATTTAAAATAATATTATATAATATAATTAATATAATAATAATATACAATTAGAATAAACATTTATAAAATAGACCAAATGTATTTCATCAATTTATCTACTAAATGATTTTAATGTAATTAATTTAATATAAAAAATTCATTAATGAATAGAAAGTTAAGATAATAAAATAGATTATCAATATATATAAAATAAATAATATTTATGAATACTCTACTTATTAATCAAAATAATATCTATATTATATTATTAAGTAAAATTTATACTATAAATTTAAATCAATATTTATATTAGAGGATTTAATATTATTTTGTGATTTAATTTTGTGATACTAATAAGATCTATTATACTACAATTACTAGTACATTTTTTCATTATTTATCTTAAATTGATGGTTTCAATGATATGTGATGTTTTTTGTAAAATAGTAAATGAAAGAATTAAGAATTTAAAAAAATCATGATTCAAATCATTTTATTTAACTGGGACCAAACTTGGTGATCTCTAATAAATATATATCACAACTAAAACAAATTTATTTTAATTATAAATTGATAAGTACACTATTGAGAAAATAAATAATAATTCAATTGAAGTGAAACAAAATAATTTTGATATACAAAATAATTATTTAATAAAAAATGTGCTATAAATCATAAGCCAATACAACATTATTATATCTGATGTCTTTAATCATAACTGTGAAATCATTATTAGTATTTTATATTTTTTCAGTTGAACAAATGGTTCAATCTTCACAAATTTGGCAGGCTTTATTTATATAATTATATTATAGATATTTATCTAAATATAACTTATTTGAATATATAATTCATCAGTCTTGAATAATTCTTAATTTTGTATAAATATTTATTTTTTTAAATTACTGATTTTCGATTACAATTCATGATCTTTAAATATATAGTAAAATTCTGAAATACAATATATTTAGTTCACTAATATTTCTATACACTATAAAAAAAAGTATGCAATTAATATAATGTATTTCATAGATCATCGTAATTATTATTTAATGTTTTGCCATCCCTTAATCTAAGTTCAAATGTTAATTGAAAGAAATAATGAATGCAATCCTTATAGTATGTATTTTTTTTGGGATAATTTCAAAATATTCTAAATTAGAATTTCTAATTATAGTCTTCTATTTGTTGAGATAATTTACATAGTAGGTATGGAAAAATACATTCACAAGTGCAAATACATACGTATCGAACTTCATATGTTAATCAATTTATAAATTATTTAAAGATAAAATAGTGTTCATATTACACAACTACATTTTGAAATATATTTTATATTTATATAAATATTCAAAACATTATTAACTTTGGTTTAACATTCAGTGAGTTGAATATAATTATGTTTAATCGTATTCATTTTATAAATTATAAAAATTAAAAATCTTAATAAATTATTTGCATAAAGCATATATATATATATATTACTATAAGTACTATAAGTTCATATAATCATTCATTATATGTACATACGTCATACATTGTAAACATTATAATGTAAACGTAATAATGAATATGGATCAAATAATCAGTAGTAATATAAGTTCTATACACATAAGTTCTATAATTTATGTATTTTTTCTGCACTAATTGCAATATTTACCCGTGTGAACACCCTAAAATTGATCAATCTAATGGATTTCTGGATTTGATTTCTATGTATATTTTCGTGAGAATTGATTGCACACAAGAACAGATTTTTATAAGTGATTATATAATAAATAAATATCAATTTTATTTGACAATTCAAATGTATAATTTTTACAAAACGACAAAATATAATTTATAAATCAATATTATCATTAATATTTAAGTTTACATAAAATTGAACTATAACTTTCTGCAACGATAAATATCTTTAATTAATATGGTAACTAACTTGTAAAATACATTATATAGATATATAATTAATTAAAATTATTAATTTAGTATCAATATCAATTATCCATATAAAAATACAAACCACAAGATATCATTCCACTGGTATATGATGTTAATAAAGTCAGAAGGTGCCTCGGCATGAAAATACCGTACAAATTCTTCTGTCAATGGCACACCAAGAGGGAATCCGTTCTTATAACCCCGAGTTAACTAAATATTAGATACAAATATTAAGCTAAAATAAGAAACATGAATATTTTATAAATATAATATTAATCAACAATTTACTAGAACTATATATCATTGATTAAACTAATTATAAATTAAACAACAATGTATATATAGAAAACGCTCTGTGTCTCAAAATAGTATACATCATATTTCTGATATTGACTTGGGTATCATTTAAATTTTGTAAAAAAAACTATAAACAATCATATTTATATAAATATATAATTTATTAAAATAGTTAACTAGATATACTTATATTTTTATATATATACAACGAAAATAAGTTGCTTTAATATTATTAATAAATGAATATATAAATATATATAAAATGTAATTACAAATCTTTAATATAAATAGAGTATAGGATGTTAAAAATTTGATTATCATATTGATAATTATAAAATAGAAATTAAATAATTTTCTAATAATACTATTGTATCATATTATTTAAATAAAATTATCCGTAAAATTAATAAATATTATTATTTTATATAGTATATTTATCATATGATATACTATGTGATTCTATGTAATAGAAAGTTATCTAAAACTATACATTTTCTATATATGAACATAAGGATAAAAAACATATAAAATATATATATTTTAGAATATAGAATCAAATTTATTAATCATATTAACTTTGATAACCCAATCTTTTATGTTCGAGAAAGATGGGGCGTTCTTAATTAGGATGTATACGACTTCTCGGTCATCTATTTCATCCATTAAATCTGTATAAATGAGAAATATAATATAGCATATAATATATGCCACATATACAATTGGTAAATTGATTTATAATTTCCGAAAAATATAATATCAAAAAACAATAGATATTTTAAATTTTATAACATATTAATATGTTATTTATGTAAAAGATTGCAATAAGTTGTATCAAAATTAAAACAAAATATTTTTACAATTTCCAATATATGATTTTTCATATATTTTAACATTAAAATATTAAATTCAATGCTTTATTTTTTTTTTTTTTTTGTTCTTATTAATTTATTTATTACATATTTAAATGGATAAGCAAAATAAAATTTGAATATACAAAATAATTAAAATTACATGTGAATATCTATGTATATAGTATATACTATATATTATATGATGTACACACAATTTTGCAATATCATATAATATAAACAAATATATTAATATCTATAAAAGATGATACATAGTAATATATATATATATTGTGATTGTTATTGTTATTTGGTGGAGTCCTTTCATCCCATCCAGGAACTTAGATGAAGTTTTTACTTATAACCATATATGGCTCTAATGTCCCTTCGAAGCCGCTCTCATGTTAAGGCATCCATGGTTTTAACAAGAGCCGATCATTTATTTATACACAATTATATAAGATCACTTCTAAATAATATTTTAAGACCCTTTTTATAAAATTAATTAATGCTCCAGACGAGTCTTGAATCCGTGTCCTACTGCTTGTGTGTCTGACGCCTTAGCCACTGAGCCACACAGGCAGTTATATATATATATATATATATATATATATATATATATATCATGATTATATTATCATCTAATTACTTGTGTACACACAATTATGTTTTACCAGAGTGAAAATAAATACACCAAAATCAATAGAAGCATAATTACCTATATATTAAAAAATATCATAAACCTGATCAAATTATTTAATATAAAGAAATAACTTTTAAATAATTATATATTTTTTTATTAATCTCATAATTCAATGTGAAAACAAACTATTTTTAAAATAATTAAATTTTAATCTACCTCTACTTATTAATTGAGTAAATAAAATACATAAGAAAAAATAATGAGATATAGTCAATAACAATAATATGATTCGTATATATAACAAATACTTGCGATTGATGCGCGATTTGAACGCCCGCAAACTTGTGTGTTCGAATTAGTGATTTTACAATAGCATATGATTGGCCAATGGCCAATGGTCATTATAATTAGCATATGTCTATTTATAGCAGTGTTCCATAGGTTATTACCGCCTATGGTAATAAACGGTAATAACCTGTCCGGTAAAAACAGGTTTTTACCATGGTAAAAACCTAGTGTTATCTATATAATTAAATATAATATTAAATATAATATTGTCTATATAATTTACAATTATATATTATTTATAGATGTTATATGTAATAGATAATATACAATTATAAAGTTAAACAATACTACATTAAAATCAATATTATAGGATTTTTTATATTTTTTTAAAAACAACCTTTATTAATTTTGACTGTAAAAAAAAAATGTTGTGAATAAATAATATCATATTGAAATTTAAATAAATGAGTAAATAATTCAATATATATATATATATATATATATATATTAAATATTGAATATAATAATATATTTATTTTTGTATTAGTAAAAGGCAAAGCCCCATTCACACCAAAAATGCAGCCGATTTTTCACCGATATGCGCAGTAACGAAATCGTCAAGAAATCGTTAAATATTTAGAGATATCTCCAAATTATGAATAGCGATATTGTCATGATATCGGTGATATATTGGTGATATATTTGGTATCGCACAGAATGAGAAAATCGGTACGATATCGGTTAAAAATCGGCCGGATTTTTCGGTGTGACAGGGGCTTAATATAGTAAAAAAAAATATATATCTTAATAAAACTAATAGAACTAACAATATTTTCATTGAGAAATTATTTGAATGTATTCATTATTTGATTTTATACCATGATATTTAATTAAATATATTAAATATATCTATAGATATTGTTAATTATATATATATAAATACTGATTAGAATATTTATTTTTATATATATGAAATTAAATATAGTTAAACATATATTTGTTATTGTAATTTTATGAATATATAGCACAGTATGATTTTATTTCATTTATAAAATGTATCCAATTACATCAACTTGTTAATTTTACAATATAAGGGTAGCAGACCTCAAAAACCAGTTGGCTTTAAAAAAATAAATGTACTATAAATGGCATAATTAAAGCAGAGTGATAAAATGTTTGGACACATTTTCAAATAAAGCTGCTAGATTAATTATCCATAATATTTATATATAAATATTACTTTAAATTTCAATATACAATTTTTTTTTAAATGTATTATATTTTATGAGTACTAGGTTTTTACCGGTAATTACCGGTTTTTACCGTAAATTAACATGGTAGATATAGGTTTTTACCGCTTTTTGCCATTTTTGCCTGGTAAAAACAGGTTTTTACCAAAAATAATGGAACCCTGATTTATAGGCTATCATTTTATGTTTTATATATTTATAAGCAACAGATTATCATTAAGTTAATAATAATGTGTGTTAAATGATGTAATGCAGCTAAAAAAAATTAACAATATATAAACTAAAACCAACCAAACCAAACTAAACCAGTGAAAATAACTAAAACTAAAAATATTAATGTTTGTACAAACAAACATACGCTATTGTAAATTCACTAATTCGAATAAACAATTTTGCTTGCGTTCAAATCGTGCATCAATCGCGAAGCTTTTGACCAGGTACCAAAAATATCAATAATAAAATTTATAATAAATTAATATAAGCCGTATAATATGATTAAACTTTGAATTTTTGTGGATTGACGTATTTAATTACTCTTAATTAACTTAATTAATTGTACCATAAAATGTCTACGGGGAATCACCAAATACCTAACATTTTACATTTTTATTCAGTAACCACTAGTGCATGTGTCAGGCGGCGTTAATAGTTACGTCAACAATTATATTTTATATAATAGTATTATACTAAGTATATATATATATATTGTATCGAAGTTTGTTGGTTATTTAGTTTAATTATTTTAGTTTTCTTCTCCTTTGTTTTTTTAGATGCATTACATCCTAAAGTGAGCCTATACAAATTTTTCCTTTTTAAAGTAATCCCTAATCATATAAGTAATATGTGAATCTTAAACATATACACACTGTGCGAGTCACAAACATACACTCATACATTTTATTAACTACGTAATTGTTAATACCTCCAGCCACACACTGTGTGGTTTATGAATAACACATTTCAACTGTGCCGTAATTAATGCATAGCCCAAGTCATGCACATTACATTTTATCTTTTAATAACAATAACAATAAAATATTTAAATTTATTATATATTATAATAATTTATATTTGTATATTTATTTTAGATATATAAAATAATATTTTATAATTATTAATCCAATTATTTACTAAATATATTTTAATCCATCTATTATAATAATAGATGGATTAAAATATATTTAGTAAATAATTGGATTATATGCGATTAGACCGCTCAATATAAACTAAACTTAAATAATAACAAAAAAATATCGCATATATATATGGTCTATTAGCACAACGGATGGGTTCACTTCAGGATATAATGAAAACTAAACTAACGAAATCAAACAAACCAAAAATATCAATCTGCAAATATATATAACAAGTATTTTACTGTACGCGGTTATTTACATTCTCAACACGTCCGTTATGATCGGATACTAAATATCTCTAATAAAATATATATTTAATAATTTATTGAATAAATATTTGATAATAAATCATATAATCATTATCATATATATATATATATTCATTGATAATTTTTGTTTGTTATATTAGGCGGTCTAATCGCACATTTACCAAATAATTTACATCCATGAAAAGTAAATTTAGCGTAATTAATTATAATTATCTAATTATTTAGAAATGGCTATGCATTAATTACGGCACAGTTGAAATGTGTTATTCATAAACCACAAATTGTGTGGCCGGCGTTGTTAACAATTACGTAATTAAAAAAATGTGTGTGTGTGTTTGTATTTGTTAATATATTTTAATCGATCTATATTAAAATATTATTTTATATATATAAAATAAATATATAAATATAAATTATTATAATATATAATAAATTTAATTATTTTATTGTTATTAAAAGATTAAATTTAATGTGCATGATTGCATAAATTATTTACAACAACATTATTAGTTATAAATTATAATCAAAGTTAACATAGTAATATATTATTAATTTAATAATTAAATAATGTTAAATTCTTTATTTGTAATATATACTGACCTGTTAATAATACTATATTATATAGTATATAAATATGTCCATTACATTTAATATATTGATAAAATGATAGAATTACGAAATAAACAATCACAAAATGGTAGAATTAAAACTAACGGATATTTAAAAAATATAAATTAAAATTTCCGAGATTATCTCGGATGTTAATTTAAATTAAAATATAACATAACTTGATAAATAAGTAATAATATAATATAGTGTAATTACAAATGTGTAACGTAAATTAAGTAATATTAAGTAATACGTTATCAATGATTTTGCGAAGCAAAATTTCCTTCGGAAAATCTTTGACCTTATATATCAAAATAATTATAATGAACGTGTATAATTGTAAAATTGTAATAATGAAATATATATATCTATTTATAACAAAGCTAAAATAAGCATGTCGCCCTCTATAGTGATATATTATAAATATTTAAAATCTTTATCATGATTGGCCAATATTTATTATATTTCTGTTGACATTTCAACCCATGATTTAAATCTATACAATTCTATTAGTGATATAATATACTATTAATACTATATATTGCTTTTACATACACATAAATTAAAACCAATACATTTATTATTAACAAAATATAGGTTATTTTATGCACACATTAACAATGTGAGAATTAACATAGGAATACATGAAAGTACATGATAAATTGTTATTTTTTTTTTAATATTCAAATATAAACTATTAATATTATACAAATACTATTTATTTTATAAATTATAATATAAAAAACTACATTTTAATTCACATAGACGAATAATAATATGTTTATACAAGACAATATATGTATAACATACCTAATAGTTTTCACATATATATTCTATAAATGTTTATAATTTTCTAAAATAAATATTTTATCACAAATTATATATATAAATAAAAGCCTATGTATAATTAATTTGCACACTGATTTTTAAATTTCAATATATACCTAATTCATATAATTTAATTATGGTATATATTTTCTACCCTATTTCTCATTTATATATATATATATGTTTTTGAATATAGGTATTAAATATATATTTAATGGGTTTTAAATTTAATTTAGTTATTTTTTAAATAATGTCAAATTATAACATAGTAGGTATATGATATGAGATATTGGTATATATTACATAGATATAAATGAAATAATGGTAGTTGTATATATTTGAATAAAATATTTTATTTTATAAATTTGAATTAATATGTTATCATAATTTGAATATGTTATCTGTCAAGGCATAGGCATACATACACAATAACATTTAAACTATTGATATATATATATATATGTTTATAGCTAGGGTTATAGGTTAAACATAAATATAGTTATATAAAATAACACATTATTTAATACTAAATATACACGCACACTGTGCGATGTGCGATCGTGTGTATGTAGGGGGACCAACCAATACAAATAAATGTTGTGGTAAAAGTAGGGGGACCAACACATAGGAGGTCCCCCTAGATTTTAAAGTGGGAGGACATTTCCCCCGTCCCCCCTGTTGCAGCGCACCTACATATAAGTAAGAATACGTGTAAGAATAATCCGATATCTCAGACACGCGTGTATTCGGTCCTGTTATATGTTGACCCAGTCTGAGATATCGAGAGTTGAATATATCATTCATTATATTACCAGCATGCTCAAAACGCAATAAAGAATTGTTAACATGTTAACATGATTGGTGTTCATGTTAATTCTAGGTTTCTTAAGCCACGCCTAACATTTAAACTATATATGAGGGTGCGTTTTTAGTAACGTACCACAGTGCCATCCATATACGTACACATGTACATGTACAATGTACATGTGTATGGTACTATGGTACGTTGATACGTTGGACCAGCGTCGTTGGTTTGTTACAAAGAAGTCAACATCCCAGCGTACCAATGTCCCACCTGTATGTATAAGCAAACATAAATAAACCTTCTCTATGTCGATGGATTGTTGGTACGTTTGGACGTCGAAAAGTTAGTACCACGTTGGTACTACCAACATACCACCTGAGTTTACATGTATAGCATACAGATGTGACTGTGGTACTATGGTACGTTGGTAAGTTACACAAAATGCACCCTTAATCTATGAATGTACGACGTATACAATGTATACAATGTGTATACTAAATAGTACACAATAGCACTGTTTATTGGCTGTGTGTGTGTATCCACACGTGATCGTTCTTTCGCATAAGTTCACACCTGTTCCTCCTATTGTACTGCTCGGTCAGCCAATCGGGTGACGGCGTGCTATGACGTAACAGCAATGGCCGATATCGATACGAAATCAATATCAATGTTAACTAAACCAATAGAGCTAGAGAGAAACTTTCTCTCTAGTTATATGCATAAACACCTGCATGATAATATAATATATGTGGAGTAAATTACACTCTTGTTAAGATATATCTTTATCGTATACGCACATTTATCATAAGGACATCAATTATATTAATTAAAAGTATATTATATATTACGTAATTACTTAATTATTATGTAGATATAACAATTATATAAAGATAATCTACATTCTATCTCCCTGCCTATATATTGTCCAATATATTATATACATTCTATCTCCCTGCCTATATATTACACCAATATATTATATACATTCTATCTCCCTTCCTATATATTATCATATATATAATATACATTCTATCTCCCTGCTTATATAGTATCCAATATATAGTATATATATTCTATCTCCCTGCCTATATATTATCACATATACCATATATGGTCATGTGTTAATATCGATAACAATCGGGCACGCCCCTATAGACTATAGACGAGTGTCGTTCGTTAAGGGCGTGAATGCATTGCACGGTGATGTGTGACGGTAGTGCATGACGAATACGGTGACTCATAAGAGCTCGGTAGTGGCGCCACTGGTGAGGGGGAGACGGGACATTACGTAATTAATTAAGCTCCGTATAGGCGCTGTATTGACGTTATCTCACGATAGGCGTCACCACTAGAAGCCGGGTGGTGTTACGTATTTACATGTGTATAGATACAATCTATATTGCGTAATATATTATGTCTATTCCTTATATATAGGGGGTCTCGGCTTTGCCTGGTATAATAACGCATTTTCATGGTTATTGATATATAAATATATCTATCGGTATATAAATGGATACTATCTATTGGATACCATGTATGACCGTCTGACTATAGTATAGGATATTCTATATATAGACTATATTATACAGTGTAGACTCTACACTATATATATAGTGTGGTCATTATAGTGTAGCCTGTATATTTATTGAATTATATATATATATATATATATATATATATGTGGTATACCACTAAACATTTAATTAATTACATACATAATTGTTAACAGTATAACTATTAAATTTACTAAAATATTTAGAATTATTGAATAATTCTAAACTATACAATTGTAGAGTGGCCCAGGTTAACCGGTTATATAATGTATGTGCATGTGTGTGTGTGTGTTTAAATTATATATGGTATAAATAGTATAAATACCTATATACAAATTAAAAATTTCGTTCTAATAATTCATTACTATAATATTTTATAATATATTATAAAATTTCGTTACTAGATAAACAACAATTTTGTAAACACGTATTATTTGTAATTATTAAATTAATAATTTTATTATCATTGAATATTTGTAAACAAACAGATAATTTATATCTAATTTTAAATTATAAAATATATACATATGTACACTGGATCCACTCGACACATCGGCACTCGATATAAATAAAGTTCTTTATATAGATAATATGTACACGGAAATGATAAATATTACGCATTGCGAACGCTAATTCAATAATCTAAACAAACCTAATAGATCAGATAACATTCACTAATGAATATATATTTACCGATATATATATCTTATGGTATACCATATGGTATACCATAATAATTACACTGTATTGTATTATACAATTTGTATAGTACATGTACTATATACTATACTACACTACACGGTGTATACATATAGACTATAGTCTACACCGTATAGTATACAGTGTATATATATATATATATATATATATATATATATATATATATATACACTGTATAAATATTTATATATTGATCGTATACGATCAATATGACAATGTCGATATTGTTGATTAAATTTCCTGCCACTATTTTTCTGTTTCGCGAATACAATTATAAAAATCCACCTAGGATATATCGCATACACCCTACCGCTAGGGTACGGGCGCGAATATGATCGTGTTTACTTGCAAGTGAATACGAGTGCATGCATGCGGTACATAGGGGAACCAACTTATAATGAAATACGGTGTAAGGTAAGGTATACCTTATAAGGTAATGATTTATTTATACACTCGTTATATTTTAAAATCTCACAAGTATTGAGATTAAATATAAATAAATAAATATATAAATAAATTAATTAATTAAATGTTCAACAACAAAATTCAAGTGTAATATCAACAATATACAATAATATAGTTAATATCCTACTGAATAATTGTATTTTAGATAAATTAATATCACCTAAATAACAAATTAGGTTACAATAATACATAATGTTATGAATAACACACAGGTCGCGTACGTGTATAATGTATATGACGCTTATGTGTTATATGTCTATCGAATATATATATATATATATTATTAAATTATTATTGTATTACTATTATTTTATTATTATTTTCTTCCCGCACGAGCGAAGTGGTCTTCGGACCCTATTTAGTGCAAATAAACCTAATATAATCATAATCATCATCATCACACACATATATATATATATATATATATACATAGGTTCCTACATGTGTTCGATACGTATTGTTAATAATATCTGGAGGTGACCTAATATACAAAACAATCGTTGCCATACACTGACCATTATAGTGAGTGAGGACATTTGCCAACCAAATCCTCTCCTAAAATAATGGACTATTGTACTTTATATATGACGTACTTTACTCTCGTATAACAGTATAATGTAGTATACTACTTTATGTAGGAGAAAGTAGCCTAATATATTACGTATACGGACACTTTAACAATACATGGTCTTAACATGTTATGACTCAATATTTGTATTCCAAAATTACAATATCTCAATATTATATTATTTTAGATATTATTGTGATTTTAAAATTTTATTTAATATTTGTATTCATTAGATAACGGGGGTGTCCGTATTCGGTATCCATGTTAGAATACGGACATACTGTGTTATAATACGGACACCCTATATATCAAAAGATAAACTATATATTATTGATAAACCAATGAGATAAATTACAATTACATTATTTATAATTAATTTTATGAATAATTTAATATAATTTAATTATTAATTAATTTATTAATTTGTATTACTTTATTAATTAATAATTCAATTTAAGTATCCAAATAATAACATTTTTAAATTTAGCTTCATTGATATGAAAATACCTTCATATATCATATTGGTATACCAATGAAGCTAAATCTAAAACTGTTATTATTTGGATACTTAAATTGAATTATTTATTAATAAAATAATGAATATTATAAGTCACGCGAATTTTATGAAAATCAGAATAGTTCACACGCTGCGCTGATTGGTTACAGGGTGTCCGTATTAAGACACCTATACCTGTGTCCGTATTATGGACTTATATGACCTCTAGATATATGCTTATAACTTTATAACTTAATTAATATTTGATAAAAAATATGGCATTATTGTTTAGAATCTTTAGTTATTAATAATATATTGTTATTTTTATATCGATACATTTGTATATGCTTGAGAATGTTTTAAGTTGAAATTTTTTTTAATAAATTTAAAAACGTATTAAAAAATCAGCACTATTTTGAATAATTAAAAAATTAAAAATACTTATTTTGAATATTTTATTCATTAATATTTTTTGTAGGATTTATGTTTTCTGAGATACATAGAGTGTCCGTATTCGGTTACTTTTCCCTAAATATATCTATATAAAACTATATAAAGTATAATTTATATAAATATATTATAAGTATTGTATATTTAATTATATAATTAATTCCAAAGAGATGACAAATATAAGATATATGTAATATATATATATATATATGATGATGATGATGATATTAAGTTTATTAGCACTACAATAGGGTCATGTATATATAATATAATTCGTACAAATTGGATTTCGATAACGCTCTATAATGTCACGTGTAGGTAACGTGTATATCACGTGTAGGTCACGCGTAGGTCATGTGTAGGTCACGTGTGACTATAGTCTACGTCACGCATGAGTTACTAACTAGGTTGGTGTAGCGATGTAACTCCTGAGCTATCCCCGCGATGTGTGTACGAGTGGTGTGCTGGCTGTTAATGTATGTGTGTATACTGAACATGCATATATGTATGTGTGTGTGTGTGTGTGTGTGTGTGTGTGAATTTACTCTGATACACACTGCCCGAGTGGCACGCATGTCACTCGTGCACTCCTAGATAATAGTGACACTTTCATTCATATATGAATGAATCTATAGCGCAATCATTACAATCATAGTGACATGTCCGCATTCAGTGTAACACGGATGTACATCCGGTCAAACTATGTACGGATATCGTGCACAGTTATGTAATTAAGTTATGTAATTAGGTAATTAGGTAATTTTGTAATTAGGTAATTGGGTAATTATGTATCTTTGATATCGTGTAAATATATATATATATATATATATATAATATTCTAAGAGTTTGTATACAAATCCTATAGGACAATCTAAATGATTTACTTCACACAATATTTGATATGGTCTATAGGCATATCACTAGGTTAACTATAGATTACGTATACGTATACTATAGTATACTATAGTATACGTATAGTATACTATAGTATATAGTAGTATATATTAGTAAACTATACACATACCTATATATAGGTACTATTTACATGTACATACTGCCTATAAGCAGTGCCGGTTCAGGAGGGGAGGGGGTAAATCGGGCAATTACCCGGGGCCTAATATTTTGATGAATTATTTGAAGAAAACAAATTGTTTACAATTTATATTAAACAAATTATGTTAATCGTTAATTGTAATGGTATTGTATAGTGTTTAATTGCGATTGTAATTGTAACGTATGACTTACTACAGTTAATATACTTTACTATATATATATATATATATATATATATATATATATATATATATATATATATATATAGTTAACTATAGTTTCTTTAAATACGTCTAAACGCCTGTATATTTTTCATCGAATTATAATTGCGTTATTTATTTAAAACATAATCCATCTCTTAATAGTAATCGTAATATTGGAGTTAGCACATTACGATCTATGGCCGAATACATGTCTTCGTTATCTATAGATAGAGTAAATTCAACATATAAACATAATATCAAAACATACTAGAACCAAACCCAACTTTTATAAATTTATTATTATTTTATATATAAAATAATAATAGTATAAATATGTACTATTTAAAATATATAGATAGTTTATAAATACGCATGCGTTCTGCAGAATTTTCGCATAATTATTCCGAATATTTTCCAATATCAATATATAAATATATATTAATATGTACAATGACAACTAGTAACTTCATATATTTTTATTTACATGTAAATAAAAATCTACGAGTAACTTCCTTACTTAGACCATTTTCTACAGGGAAATATATATTTTAGTAAAATGTCTATGCATTTGTAAATTTAATAAAATGTCTATTCTCTTATCAAATTGTCTATAATGTGTGGTTTCAAAACAATTAATAATTAATAATTATTTAATTTTTTAATTTTAATTATAAGTTAATTATAAGTATAAAAAGGATTGTTATGCTAAATATTTAGATAACAGTAAATCCATTAAAACTACATGGTATATTTTCAATTTATTGATTAAATCTATACACACAATTATCTAAAAATAGCAGTAGGTACTTTAAAAAAGAACTTGATATAGGAATGAAATAATACATGGAATGAAATAATACATGGAATGAAATAAAATATGAAAAAATAACCAATACATGTAATGAACACTTTATACAAGTAGACAGTAAATAAGTTAACAACATCTGTTCGCCTAATAAATATGTCAACGACTACCTTAAAAATAGTAATTATTCTTCATTACTTTTATACCTATCAAAAGTAGTGAGGTCATTAAAACCAGGATTAAAACTATTGATAATTTTAAAAAAAAACTTTAATTTTACGCTATAAGAAGATTACCTCTACCATGTTTACCATTATAATCAACCTATCTTAATAACAGAAATTAGTTTACAAATTATAATAACTTAGGCTTTAGTACCTTAGCTTTAGTATCTATAATACCACTAAAATAGATATCGGTGTCCCCAAGGATCTATGTTTGGGCCGTTCCTTTTTCTT
The DNA here is from genome assembly GCA_964019155.1 of Osedax fenrisi. Lineage (NCBI taxonomy): Eukaryota > Metazoa > Annelida > Polychaeta > Sabellida > Siboglinidae > Osedax > Osedax fenrisi. The sequence continues at coordinate 76,672,111 of OZ025243.1, forward strand.
TTCTTTATTAATGACATGCCGCTCTATTAATAATACTTGTATACTATTTGCCGATGACACAAATATTATAATTAGTAATTTGTTAGCTAAAATACTTCAAATTAAATTACAGTTAACAATTAATGATATAAAAATATTGGTACCTAATTACAAATAAGTTATCAATTAACATCGATAAAACTTACTATACGACGTGTAGTGCGCGTCCTTTAGAAATGATATAGAATTTGAAATAGTAATTGAAAATAAGTCTTTAGTGAAATTGTCTGAAACAAAGTTCATTGGGCCTATCATCGATAATTCATTGAACTGGAAATCTCATTTGATTATAAACAAATTTATCATTCTGCCTTAATTAATCAGTTATGATAACAATTTAGTATACCATTTATTATCCACATTTAATTTATTTTTTAGAAATATGGGGGAATACTTATAAATCTAATATAAACTGTATTTTATGTTATACAACAAAAAGTATAAAAATTAGTTTTTAGGGATATATATATATATATATATATAAAAATGTGTTACACTATAAATTTCCCTAATCGTTTATAATAATTAAATGTATATATATATATATATATATATATATATATATATACATTTAATTATTATAAACGATTAGGGGAATTTATAAATATATATATATATATATACATTTAATTATTATAAACGATTAGGGGAATTTATAGTGTAACACATTTTTCATATAATTTTCAAGTAAAAATCTATATTTAGAACACACTAAAAAAACAGTAACTTCACTGAAGATACTTTAATACAGTGTAGATAATGTAAGATAACATAATACAAATCTAAAAATTATGTATATTATATATGGTATTCGATAAAAACGTTTCATATACAAATTGTAATATTAAAATTGGCAAGTGATCTGTAAATTCATATCGTAAAATACCAAATGAAATATTAGTAAAATTGCCATCACAATAAGCATTGTCAATGTAGATTACTGTATTATTGATTGATGTGTTGGTTGATTTAGACTTAAATATATTTTGTAATTGCAATGCCCTTACAAAGAATCTGTAATAGTATTGGAATTAAGTATGTCAATATTATATATTATACCACTAAGAAATATATGTTTCCTATATACATTGCATTTTTTAATGAAATTATTGAGATAAACAATAGAAACTTTTTTCCAATGAGGGATATCTATAAATTGAACTGATTATAATATCTCTATAGAAATCAAATACTATAAAATACTATAGTATCACGTTTAATTTCTATAGTAATTGTATCAATGTAAAGGTTACTAGCATATATAATATATATTATAATAATTATATGAGTAATAGTATGATTAATAATTATTAATCATAAATTTTCTATTAAATGTATATTTGTACAGGTATTGAAATACTATGATAGGAATTCATTTGCCTTGCTATATAGATTTTTTAATAGTATGACATTATTTCAACCATTATAAATTTCCAGTATGTCAATAATATTATATATCTACTGGAAATGTTTATTTTGTACGTCATGCAGTAATTTTTACCAATGTTAATTTTCAACTCATTTGTAATTACCCATAATATTATATCATTAATTGTTAACTGTAACTTAATTTAAAGTTTTTTAGCTGGCAAATCACTAATTATAATATTTCTGTCATCGGCAAATAGTATAAAAGTATTATTAATAGAGAAGTACTTCTTATACAAGACATACGTATGTCATTAATAAATAAAAGAAAAAAGAGCGTCCCAAGAATAGATCCTTGGGGACACAGATATCTATATTAGTGGTATTATACCTACAGTTATTATAATTTGTAAATAGACTTCTGTCTTTAAGATATGATGATAACCATGATAGAGGTAATACTCTTATATCATAAAATTAAAGTTTTTTTATGAGTATCTCATGCTTAACTTTATCAAATACTTTTTTAAGTCAATAAATAGGCCAACATGTTAATACTGAGCACAGTATTTATTGGATATCAGAGAATAAATTATAACTTTCTAAAGGTTTTCTATAGCATGGGGGTACTAATTTCCGAAACAAAAATTGTGAAATACTAATTATATTATTAAAATAACACAAAGAAAGTAATCTTGAGAAAACTATTTTTCTAAAATTTTCGAAAATTGGAAAGTTAAATATATAGGTCATAATTATTAAATTCATATGGATTTATAGATGGGAATAACTTTGAATTTTGTTTAATTTGGAAAAGTTCCTGTTAAAAAATAAATATTATAAATATATGCTAACGGTTCAGCTATAGTGGATGAGATTCATGGATATATCAAGTTCATCCTTAGATATTTGTGGAGAAAAATTATCAATAATTTTAATGACCTCACTAATTGTGATAGTAGATGCACATAATGAAGAATAATTACTATTTTTATGGCAGTCGTTGAAAGATGTATTAGGCGAACACATTTTGTTAGCTAAATTACTACCGGCTCGTATAAAGTGTTCATTAGATGTATTGGCATTTGTTTTATTTTTATTTCTTTTCCATGTAGGGGAAAGTAACCTAATACGGATACTTTATCAATAAATGGTCTTAACTTTTTATGACTCATTATTTTTATTCAAAAATTACAATATATTAATATTATATGATTATATATATTATTGTAATTTTAAAATTTTATTTAATCTTTTAATTCCATAGATAACGGGGGTGTCCGTATTCGGTACCCATGTCCGAATACGGCCCTGTGTTATAATACGGACACCCTATATACCACTAGATAAACTATATATTACATTTTATATATTTAACTTTACATAACTAATAAAAAAAAAAAAAAACTAAACAGTATTAAAAATTAAAAGTACTAAAATAATAAAAAACAGTATTATAATTAAAACAAATATAAACAGTATTAATAACCTATAGTAACCTACAAATATATATATATATATATATATATATATCAATATTATTAAAATTGACATATAATATGTGATACAAATATTTAGATTCTTTATAAATATTATATTACAATTATGAAAAATGTATTAATTATATTTTATACTTTGTTTTGGATGCTAACATGGGAATCAAATATTTGTTTTAGTTTTGTTTTATTCTTTCTTTTATATTTTGTTTTAGTTTTGTTTTAATGTTTATTTTAATATCTATTTTTATGTAATTTTATTGTATTTTATCCGAATGAAGATGATGAAATATGACATTACACTACTGTTAGGAGATATCGAATTAAAAAAGCTCATCGCTTTCACTGATTCTCCTTAGAAATTGTCTATAAACTGAATTCATTCATTCATTCATATATTATTGATGAACCAATGAGACAAATTACAATTACGTTATTTATAATTAATTTTATAAAAAATATATTGTAATTTAATTAGTTAATAATATATTTATTTTTATTATTTTTAAATTAATAATACAATTTAAGTATCTAAATAATCATTTTTTTAGAATTAGCTTTATTGGTGGTAGTAATATTATAACGCACGCGATTTTTATGAAAATCAGAATTGTTCATAAGCTGCGCGCTGATTGGTTATAGGGTGTCCGTATTAAGACATTTAGAGTGTCCGTATTAGGAACTTGTATGACCTCTAGATATATGCTTATAACTTAATGAATATTTGATAACAAATATAGAAATTAAAAATACAATTTTTAGAATGCTTTATTTTTTAATAATATAGTATTATATTTTATATCGATACATTTGTATAATCTTAAGAAGGTTTTAAGTTGAATTTTTTTTTCATAAATTTAAAAACGTAATAAAAAAATCAGTTTATTGGATATATTAGCAATATTTTGTATAATTCAAAAATAAAAAATACTTTTTTAGACTATTTTTATAATTATAAATATTTTATTCAATAATCATTTTATTGTAGGATTTATGGTTTCTGAGATACCGAGAGTGTCCGTATTCGAGCACTGTCCGTATTCGGTTACTTTCCCCTATATAGAGTACTAATATTTTTGAATGATTTTTTTTGTATAGAATTAATCAATACATTTAAAATTGACCATGAAGTTTTAATGGATTTACTGTTATGATACCAGTGTTATTTAAAGATTTAGTATGTGCTACTAACTATTCAATACATAGGGGAAAGTAACCGTATACGGCCAGTGCCTGAATACAGACACTCTCGGTATCCTAGAAGCCATAAATCCTATAAAAAATGTGTAATGAATACAATATTCATAATTATAAAAATAGTCTAAAAAAGTATTTTTTTATTTTTGAATTTATACAAAATATTGCTAATATATCCAATAAACTGATTTTTTTATTACGTTTTTAAATATTGAAAAAAAAATGTCAACTTAAAACCTTCTCAAGATTATACAAATGTATCGATATAAAATATAACACTATTTTATTAAAAATAAAGCATTCTAAAAATTGTATTTTTAATTTCTATATTTTTTATCAAATATTCATTAAGTTATAAGCATATATCTAGATGTCATATAAGTTCCTAATACGGATACTCTAAATGTCTTAATACGGACACCCTATAACCAATCAACGCGCAGCGTATGAACAATTCTGATTTTCATAAAAAGCGCGTGCGTTATAATATTAATACCACCAATAAAGCTAATTCTAAAAAAAATATTATTTAGATACTTAAATTGTATTATTAATTAAAAAATAATAAAAAATAAATAAATTAATAACCAATTAAATTACAATATATTTTTTATAAAATTAATTTTAAATAAAGTAATTATAATTTGTCTGATTGATTCATCAATAATATATAGTTTATCTAGTGGTATATAGGGTCTCCGTATTATAACACAGGGTGTCCGTATTCGGATATGGGTACCGAATACGGACACCCTTGTTATCTATATGGAATTAAAATATTAAATAAAATTTTAAAATCACAATAATATCTATAATCATATAATATTAATATATTGTGATTTTTGAATACAAATAATGAGTCATAGCATGTTAAGACGATGTATTGTTAAAGTGTACGTATTAGGTTACTTTATCCTATACCAACTGTATCCATTACACGTATAAATATGAAGTATGTTCATATCATTGCGGGCGTTTCAGATGGTAAGTTGGTACGTTGGTATATTGGTATATTGGGATGGTATATCAAAAATGTAGTATACAATTACTACCTGAATTTACATGTAATGAATGTAGATATGACTTTGGAAATACGCACCTTTAGCGTATATGAATAAATAAATGTTTACATTTTTTAATAAATAGTAATAATGTATAAGATGTCAAATTAACCAATTTTAATTGACATTATATTTTAATATTCACATACAAAAGAAACATATATTTGTCTTAATATAATAATAATTCTCATATATGTTAATCATAAAATCAATTACATTCATATGATTTATTAAAACATATAACATTTATTCGTATACATAAATAGTTAATACTATTTTTATTTTATCGAAACAATTTTAATTGTAATTTATAATTGTATATACTACCAAATGGATCTGATGATAATATTTGTTCTTTATTTGTATTAAATAAAGTTTTAAAGATAATAGAAGATCTTCCTATAATATATTCTGTTTATTTTGAAAGTCCATCCTTTTTCTCTGATACTCACAGGTCTTGTTCACCCACTTCTTATATTTTCTTATAAACCTTTATAGTATTAGTATTATTATGTATATATATATATATATATATATATATATATATATATATATATATATATATATATATATATATATATATATATATAAATAATAAATGTATATACATTACTCTTATACAGCACTGTATATATATATATATATATATATATATATAAATATATTTTATTTATTTTATTTTAACGAATCTTTGTGCCAGAGAAATAAATCGTCGAAAGTAAAATAAAATCAATAGAACGGAATAAAAAGGGAAAAAATGGCAGATGTAGAAGGTAAGAAGTAGTAGAATGGAGAGTGATATTAAGAGTGGGGATATATATTAAGGAAGATGAATATCCATGACGAACATATTTATAAAAATAACGAGTCATAAAAAGTTAAGACCATTTATTGTTAAAGTGTCCATATTAGGTTACTTTCCCCTATAGGGGTAATATGTATACATTATTATAAGTTCAATATATATATATATATATATATATATGGGGTATGGGGTCTATGACTAAATTGGACAACAAAATGTCATTAAGTCAGAGGTCCCGGGTAAGACTCCAGGCAGTTCTTGTTTTTCTCTTGTGATTCTCAAAAACGTAATAAACAATGATTCAAAACATAAGACATTTGTTTACTATTTGTTTTGTATTGTCCGAGGCCCCTCACAGTTATTAATAACATGTACAAGTCTATGACTTCTTGATGGGTTCATTTCTATTCGCTATTATTACATGTGTTATTCAATAAATACATATTATATATATATATATATAATATATATTATATATATATATATATATATATATATATATATATATATATCATATAGTGTAAATACTGAGATCAATTTAAATTATAGTTATTACTAACAACACATGTTTATTGTTCATTCTACGCGAAATACTAATAAAACAGAAGTTATCAGATATAACCTTCAACAATCCCCATTTATCAAAACAATAAATGGTGAAATAATAATATAAGTATCCAATTTCCAAATATATAGGAGCATGGATTGCAAGCTCTGAAAAGACTTCGAAATCAGGAAGGCTCTCGCTTGGACGGTTATGCATATAATAAAACGCATATGGGTATATACTATGAGTAACTAGTTAAAGATCCGGACCTTTAAAGCTACAGTTGTAACAGTTATATCCTGGACCTTAGATAGTAAACTGAGAAAATGGATATATTTTACTGAATATTTTTATTTACTGAATATTGAATCAATATACAGAAGGATATTCAGAAGCTATACATAGCGTATATTAAGAATATCCTTATAACAACAATATAAAATATTTAATATATAATAATAATTATGAAATAAGAAAATATAAAAATAAAAATGGTGTAATACAAGATATTTATATCGATTATACACATTAATAATAATAATAATAATAATAATAATAATAATAATATAAATAATAGTAGTGCGCATAATAATAATACTTATGTACATATATTACAAAATATTATAAAAGATATTAATTTTTAACAGAGATTAGAGATTACATGATATTAAATATTTAATTTGTGAACAAAATTGGTTAAGTGTGGTTTGACTATTGTATGATGTTATATGTATCGGTAGATTATTCCAGCAAATGGGTCCATAATAGGTTATATTACATTTTCTTTGCGTTGGTATTAACCAAAGGTATTTTGAATTTGTTATTATCGCGCATATTATAAGTAGAGTCTTGTAATTTAAATAAATTTATAATTGTTGGCGAGAATTGAAATCATTATCGAGATTATCTAAAATTTTTTATATAAATTATTTTGAAATATATCTTTTCGAGAATTATCGGCACTCATAATTATTGAAAAAATAAATAATATGAAATTAATATAGAAAAAAATGTATAAGATACAAAATAAATAAATAAAGATCTATGTTTATAAAATACTCTGATGTAAGATTTCAGATAACATTCATTTTATGTATATATTATATATATGATGTGTCTATCTAACGTTTAAATATTCTATAATTGTATTCATCAATGTAATACCTAGTCTATACTCTCAGTATAATCTCATCAATCTACTAGTATAGTTTTCTTATTAGATGATATATTTCGTTATGGATAACAATTATTATATATGTAGCAGACTAGCGTCTTATATATGGTTATATAGTTGTTATTAAGTTTATATTATATATTTTTAATTAGTTATTTTATTTATTTGTGTATTATGTAATAATTATAAATGTTAATTTCGTCTAGTGATTTTTGTGTTTTTAGTTAATGTTATTTAGTTTATTATATATTTGTAATTGGTTATATTTTTGTTTTCATTTATGTAATAATTAAAAGTAGAAATGTTGATTTTATATATATATTGATTTTTGTGTTTTTTATTTAGTGTTTTTATTTAGTGTTACATAACCGTCGCGTGGAAATAATATAATCTGAATTATATTAGATTTAACAATATTATTTCATTTTTGATTAGACCTTGGCACGTGGAGGTTTGTAAAATATTTAACATATTATTCCATATTGTAATTCTAGATATATGTTTTATAACAGTTTTAGTGTATGGTTTTTTTGTCCTGATTTATAAATAAAATGTAAAGAGTTAATACAACGTTCCCCTATCAATTTTGAGTGGTTTCTTATTGTTTCTTTATTTCGACCCTCATTATTACATTTGGTGACAGCGGCGGGATTGATTGTATTTTAAAAAATAGCACATTTGTACTCTTTATTTATGTTTATATTTTCATTTGAAAAAAAACCATACACTACGGACGGAGTTTGTGGAGAGATAGCGGAGCGGATTGAAGGCAGACTGAACTGTAAAGAGAAAAGAGGAGTGGAAGTCACCGATTATTGTCGTCGTATTAAGATATTGAATGGGTTCGTTACAGATTTCCGCGTTTAAATTATTTTTTTTACTTTTGATTACAATAATTCAGATTATATTATTACTACGAGACTGGTATTTCTATGCATATTTCCTTGTCATTTAATTATAGTTACTATATGTTATGTAATTGCGTAGTAGTTTAGTTGTGAATATGCAAAGGAGTTATGTACAATTAAGTAAGTGCAATGGGGAAGGTGATGTAGATGAATGGTTGAGAGATTTGGATGAGTGTATTAGTTTATTAGGTATAAAGGGAGAGGAGGCGGCGCCGTATGCGTTATATCATGTCACCGGAGATGCTAAACTGTATTTGTCAATGTTAGGGGATAATCTAACTACAATAAAAGGAATTAAAGAGAGTTTTCAAGAAGGTTATCTGAGGATTAGAAATAGGAGTGAGATTATTTATGAGTTGATGGGTACTAAGCAGGGGTATAATGAGACTTCTATGGTGTTCTCAGATAAATTATTAAAATTAGGTATGGAATTAAAAAAAGTAGATAATCAGTGGGAGGAGATTGTTGTAGAGAGTCTTAGGAGAAACCTAATTAATATGATATTAAGGCAGGCTATGTGTAGTTTGGGGAAGTATATCTCAGTTAAGGAATTGAGGAAATTTATTGATAGTTGGGAAGAAGTATCGAAGACGGATACATATGAGAGTTATGGTGTTAAGGTAGGGAGTAGTCAACGTAATTGGCAGGATGGTCAGATAATAGATAGAAATGTATCTTTAAGGTCGTGTAGTCCAAGGACAAATTATGGTAGAGGTCATGTAGATAACTATATTAGAGAGGTTCGGTGCTCTCGGTGTAATATATTAGGTCATATAAGTAGTAACTGTAGAGTAGATGTAAAAGAGAAAACATCGATAATTGGGTCAAAGGAAATTGTAGATAGCCATCAGTTGATAGGTGAGTGTGTTAGTAAAGTAGAATATAAAGAGGAGAGTAAAGTAGGATGCATAGAGGAGAATAAGATAGAATATTTGATTGATACGAGTAGTCAAGTATCTATCATTCCATATACTTTCTTAAATACAATAGATAATATAAAAGTAGGAAAACCTTCTCCATGGTTAAAAATTAGAGTAGAAAATAGTGAAGGTATAGAGGATTCAGGTGAAGGAAAGATACAGGCAGTTAGGAAATGACCAGATATGGTAAATGAATTAAGATATTGTATGGGTTTTGTAATGTATACGCTAGTATACTATAGTAAATTCATGATAGATTTTAAAACTATGACAAGTCCATTACAAAAGTTTATAGTAGATGTGATTAATTGAATGGTGTACCGATCGTATATAATAGATATACCCTATAGGGTAGTACACATATAAAACGTAGTGAGTGTGTAATTATATAATTAATAAGTATATAATTTAAAATGTTATAAATGTACATTTTAAAAATTAGAAGGTGTATATGTAGCAGACTATCGTCTTATATATGGTTATATAGTTGTTATTAAGTTTATATTATATATTTTTAATTAGTTATTTTATTTATTTGTGTATTATGTAATAATTATAAATGTTAATTTCGTCTAGTGATTTTTGTGTTTTTAGTTAATGTTATTTAGTTTATTATATATTTTGAATTGGTTATATTTTTGTTTTCATTTATGTAATAATTAAAAGTAGAAATGTTGATTTTATATATATTGATTTTTGTGTTTTTTTATTTAGTGTTTTTATTTAGTGTTACATAACCGTCGCGTGGAAATAATATAATCTGAATTATATTAGATTTAACAATATTATTTAATTTTTGATTAGACCTTGGCACGTGGAGGTTTGTGAAATATTTAACATATTATTCCATATTGTAATTCTGGATATATGTTTTATAACAGTTTTAGTGTATAGTTTTTTGTCCTGATTTATAAATAAAATGTAAAGAGTTAATACAACGTTCCCCTATCAATTTTGAGTGGTGTCTTATTGTTTCATTATTTCGACCCTCATTATTACATAAATAAAAAAAAATTATAGTAATATTATAAATTAAAAAAAAAATTATATATAAATTTTTAAAGATTAAAGAATTAAAAAAAAAATAAAAAAAAATATGTACATAATTAATAGTAATAATAATATGAATTACATAATTGTACGGGTAATAGTACTACGAATTGTGAGTATAGATTTATATCAGGTTTATATCAGGGAGAGTGGTCATCCGATACATCAGATGATCATATATGATCATCTATAGATGATGTTGAGCCGTGTAAACAGAATGTCGTCGAGTATTCGCGTATATTCTGGCGGATTCATTCTGTATGTTCTTGTAAGTTCTTGTAAGTTCCTGTATGTTGTATTCAGTAGTCATATTCCAGATAGCACCACGTTTCATATTGACTAAATGTGTAATAGGTAGAGCAGCAGGATGTATCCGTTAATGGTTATTAGTGGCTAAGCTTATATTGAATGTAGGTAGGTGACACTACCTAAGGCGAGGCTCCCAGAGGAGATCTCCGATATGGATGCTCTACTATAGTATAGTAAATCTATAGCCTACTACGTATATCTCAGAAGATCTCCTGGAAAGTAAAACTAACAACGAAAAATTATATAATGGATCACCGAAAGCAATATATTTAATCTCTGAAAGAATTTTAAATCTTACCGGACACTGTATACGTTATAAAGAAGAAATGACCCATAACCTAGTTATATGGTCACCCACAATAAGAATAGGTCATCAACAGTTTACGTTTATAGAGGCTCTAAAATGTGAGTCTGGCCTCGAGGAAATCGAAGCATCGAGGTAATACGATCTGCGATGATGGGTCGTGGTGAACGGAAGAAACGATGAACATTGGGTCGAACCAGAGATCGACGAAAGTAAAGTAAGTATTCTACTACACAAAATCATACTTATTTGCAGACGTTGGTATCATTATTTATACTACAGTATACGCGCGTTACATATCACGTGACACGTCATAATTGATTACGTAACCAATCAAGATGATGTAATGGTGAGATGACCCATCCACATTTGGGTACATATATACACTAATAATTAGAATGCAAACTAAAATATATTAGATTGATATTAGAATAGAATAGATATTCTAAAATATTTAATATTAGAATAAATTGCTTCTTCGAATATCGACTTGGTTACATATTCTATGTAATATTCGAAATATCCGAGTATTCCATCATTTAGGTGAAAATGTCTATTCGAAATATATGCTTATCTTACTATATTTATAATATAAATGATGAGTTATGCATATATATATATATATATATATATATATATATATATATATATATATATATATATATATATATATATATATATATATATATATATATATATATATATATATATATATATATATATAATGTACAATGACAAATAAATTAAATTATAAAAAATTATTAATAACAAATTTATTAAATATTATTCAATATATTAAGTATTATGATAATTTAATAAAATTTTAAATATTTTTTTTAATAAAATAATTTATAAAACTAATATAAACATATAATATAAATCTATAAAGTAGTTTAATAAAGTTACGGCAGGTAATATATATATAATGTAAATATTAATATATATATATATATATATATATATATATATATATATATATATATACTTATTTTACATTAGCAGAGCTCTCGCTTAACCAGAATTAGTACAGATACATTTCATCCTCACATTCCTAATGTTGAGAACGTTCTCAAATCCGTAACGCTTATTATTGAGAAGTTCGCTACAAATATTTCATTGTATGCCCTTGATTCGTTAACTTCTATTCGTAGAACCAATACCTACTTAAATCTGTAGCAGGTTTCGGTATACTTAAACAATAGGCTAGCTTATCATTAGTCGAATGCAGTATCCTATAGTCTGAAAATATAATCTTTTTTCCGGATATGTTGTAAATGGAATATCGTTAATACATCATAAGTAGGTGCTGTACATGGACTCGTGTCCTTGCTTGAAGTATTGCTGACCATTTGAAGAATACAACGATTTAAAAACTTTCAATTAGATTTCTAAGTTATGCATATATTGTCCAATATTCACAAATATTATTTTATTTTTAGAATTTAGAAATACATTTCACTTCCTGACATCTATGTAGGGGAAAGTAACCGAATACGGACAGTGCCCGAATACGGACACTCTCGGTATCTCAGAAACCATAAATCCTACAAAAAATATTTAATTAATAAAATATTCATAATCATATAAATAGTCTAAAAAAGTATTTTTTATTTTTTTATTATTCAAAATATTGCTGATATATCCAATAAACTGATTTTTTTATTACGATTTTAAATTTATCAAAATTAAATTCAACTTAAAACCTTCTCAATTATATATAAATGTATTAATATAAAATATAATAATATATTATTAAAAACTAAAGCATTCTAAAAATTGTATTTTTAATTTCTATATTTGTTATCAAATAATCATTAAGTTATAAGCATATATCTAGATGTCATATAAGTTCCTAATACGGATACTCTAAATGTCTTAATACGGAAACCCTATAACCAATCAACGCGCAGCGTATGAACTATTCTGATTTTCATAAAAATCGCGTGCGTTATAATATTAATACTACCAATAAAGCTAATTCTAAAAAAAATATTATTTAGACACTTAAATTGTATTATTAATTAAAAAATAATAAAAATATATAAAATATTAACTAATTAAATTACAATATATTTTTCATAAAATTAATTATAAATAACGTAATTGTAATTTGTCTGATTGATTCATCAATAATATATAGTTTATCTAGCAGTATATAGGGTGTCCGTATTATAACACAGGGTGTCCGTATTCGGACATGGGTACCGAATACGGACACCCCAGTTATCTATGGAATTAAAAGATTAAATAAAATTTTAAAATTACAATAATATCTATAATCATATAATATGAATATATTGTAATTTTTGAATAAAAATAATGAGTCATAAAAAGTTAAGTACATTTATTGTTAAAGTGTCCGTATTAGGTTACTTTCCCCTACGTAGATATTTTATATTTTGAAGTATTTCTGAATCGTCAAATGAGCAAATTTCAGCAGCTTTTTCTGTAAATGTCATTAAAATTAACTTCAGTTTTCTTGAATTTAAATATACATATCTGTATGTGAAGCCATTTCTATGATCTTTAGTGGTCATTGTGCTTACCCAGCCTCTACTAATTAGTGTAAATTCATCAGTATCTCAGATCAGTTAGAGTTGTTAATGGGTTTATACTTAGGGGAGAGTGATCTAATATCGACATGCACGTAATATCGACACCCTTGTTATCTCAGAGTTGAACAAACTAAATTAAATTTTAAAATAGCTATTATATGTATATACCTACTTAATATATTTTTACTTAATATAGTATACTTATAAATAAAATTTGGAAATATTTAATTGAGAAATAATAAAGTTATGGTGATTTATTGTTAGGGTGTCGGTATTAGAGTAGTCTCCCCTACATATATGTCGAAGCCAAATTATATTTCTTATCCATTAATAGCATAACGCCATGAAAGTCCAGAATGATGGTAAATTGCGATTAAGTAAGTGCGAGACTAAAGCCGTGTATACACCGCTGGCATCAAGTGCAGTAACATGTCGCCGCTTAAAATCTATGAAAAGTTGTATTTTCTAGTAACAAGTCGCTGTGCTTGATGCTCGCTATGTGAACAGCTAATTTTCTCGGTACCAAGCGAGGTAACAAGTCGCCGTCAGATTCAATACATTCCATTTTTATAAATATACCAGCTAACAAGTCGCCACACTCGCGGTACTTGATGCTCGCTATCTGAACACCAATACTAATGTTACCGAGCATCAAGTACATTAATAACTTGCCGTGCTTGATGTACAGCGGTGTGTGTACACCACTTAAGATATGTTGCTATAGTAACTGTATACATTGTACAGTACGTTTAGGTTGTATTATTAATATTTATATTATATTTATTCACATAAAAAATCATTTCATTTGCATTACTATTATTCTTATATTACAATTCCTTGTATTACAATGTATATATATACTATAGTATGTTTTCGAGTTATGTGTAATAACTTTTGCACGAGTATACACGTATACATCTATTTCATTTGTGATCTCAAGTTTTATTCCAAAATTGTAATCTGCTATAATCCTACGAATCATTATATTTTAATATTTGTATTTATGTGGAAAGATTTCACCCTGACAAATAGATGAAGTTTTTACTTATAACCATATGGCTCTAATGTCTCTTCGAAGCTGATATCATGTTAATGTATTTACGATTTTAATGAGAGCCGATCAGTTATTTATACACAATTATATAAAATCACTTCTAAATATTATTCTAAGAACTATTTTATTGATCCGGACGGGGATTGAACCCGCGCCCTACTACTTGTGTGTCTGACGCCTTAGCCAACTGAGCCACACGGACTGTTTTTGGAAGTGGAACATTATCATGCATTTATACCATTTTACATATTCCTCATTGTCTACCAATATCTGATTTCAATCCCGACTATTATATCATCGAAGTTAGCATATATAAGAATTACAGGTGATATCCACTAAGTTTAGGTGGATTTGTCGTCGCCAAACTTATTTACATTATATATTCTTCATGTATAAAAGGTTCATATACGAAGGTTCGTTTCAGTAATGGTATTAAATTTTATTATATTTATGTTTCCTATTATTATTGATTTTCTCGCAATTTATATTTGAAAATTTCGAACCACATTGTAAATCTCTCTTTTTTTATTATTATACATCATTTTATACTTTTCCATTTATTCACCCAGTTAGTTTGTTATAAATCTCCAGCTTTCATCGTGTTTAATAGTTCATAATGATACTGAAGTATAGTTATGTCGCTTTAATATTTCAATATATTACATGTACCCAGTAAATAATTGTTTCGAAATAAAGTTTTTAAAACAAACATTAATTTATGTTTTTAAAACCTAGTTCATGGCTACTTATTTGACATGGTTTTAAAACTGACATACTTTAATGTTTTAAAACATAATTATTTGTTAATTTTTAAAACTGGATTAAATAAATGTTTCAAAAATATAATTATTTGTTAGTTTTTGAAACTGATATATAGGAATGTTTCCTACGAATGTTTCAAAAACAAAGAATCAAATAGACTTTGATAGAATATATTTGTTTACATATAACAAATAAAAAATAATATATTTTACAAATTACATAATTTGTATTATTCCACAGAAATCTTGACCTATAAATGAGTTATTATTAAAATAAGATATTAGTTATATATAGTTTTATTTTGTACCTTATTTCTTATCTTTATATTTCGAAAATAATTTCATTGGATTCAGAAAAATATTCTCTATATTTATGTTTATTTCAATTAATCGTTCCTGGCCAACTTCCAATTTAAATAGTCTTTCTGAAATATAAAAAATATGTAATGATTGATAATGTCAAAGTCTTCACCAATTTAGGATATATGTTAAATAACAGAACAACATTAAATAAGAAAAAAATACATGCATAATACTGATATTTATTACACTACTAAGTATAGTAGTATTCATATATGTATGTAATTTATATAGTATTTTTGAAATTAATAATTTACTAACTATGAAAAATGTTCATGGCGGATATCAAGCTGGTTTCTTGATTTAGTAAAATTCCAGGAGATCGATCAAATAAACCTAATGTGAACGATATGTCGATTGAGTCCTGGCAGAAGATTGTCGGACTACTGAAAATGTAATAATAGTATTTGTTAAATTATGTATGGGATATTAATGTCTATGGGGTATATATATAGTGTATGTAGTTTGATTAAAGCATATTCTTTATGTGTATACATATGTGTATACATAAGGCGTATGCCTGTATATAGAAAGAATAGCGTCAAGTCTTATTTATATGTATTAACCAGGTTAATAAGGAATTAAGGGGACTTCATATATGTTTGCAATACAGCGGCGGATATCTATATATAGTCAGCCGTCTGCACGTGGGTTGGTCATGCGCGACGGCATACAGTAATATGTAATACATTGTGCGACGCATGTGTGCGTATTCATAAGGTACTAACGTATGCAGTACGTGCGACACTGTTATGTTAACAATATTTATATGTGGATGTGTATATAATACATCAGACGTATTGATGTATGTATACTATAGTACGTGTATTGGTATAGTAACAATATTGATATATATATATATATATATATATATATATATATATGTAATAAAGTGAATGTTCTGATACAGTTTATTAATAGAAACAAAGAACTGTTGAACATAATAATAATAATATAACATAATAATAATAGTACCTACCCGATGAGATGCAGAACGAAGAATGAGGCAATCTCACCGAGTGGAATTTATTCTATAGAAAAATAACGAAATATATTTGACAGACGATAAAAATATAAAATACAAGAAAAACAAACATTTACATGGCTATGGCTATGCAATTAACACAGAGCGTGACACCGAAATCTAGTTAAAGTTTTTATGTAGATGTATAGATTTCTACGTAATGCTAAATGCATTTAAATGTATATAACATTAATCGATATATCTACAACTTTTTCTTTATAACATATATATATATATATATATATGTGTGTGTACAGGCATGTACCAGTATATAATATAACAATATTCAATACAAATATTCATAAACTGTAATAACAATATTAAAATAATAATGCATACTAACCTGACTGTATGGTGTTATTGATGAGTGACTTATAAGTGCACGATATATCGAACGAGACCCGAGTACTTAAGTTTATAATAAAATAAATGTTGTATTTATTAATTTAAAATTATGTTGTATATATTTCATGAATATAGATATTTAAAATATGTATGTTTTAGAAAGTTAACTATTTAATGTTTTAAAAACATATAAATTATCATTTTTTTAAAACATTAATATTTTTTTTTAAAACATTCATATATATAGTATTAATAATAGCATATAAATTAAATTTATAATAAAATAAATGTTATATGTAGATTTATTTAAAATTATGTTTTAAATACTTCATGCATATAAGATATTTAAAACATTTATGTTTCAAAAAATCATATATTTAATGTTTTGAAAACATGTAAATAATTTTTTTTTAAAACAATAATAATTTTTTATATGTTTATTATATTATACTAAATTATATATTTAACGATTACTAATACATTCCCTAAATACAATATATAATAAGTACTCTAATTAAGTAATGCATTCATCTGTTATATGTAAATGTTTTATATATATAAATAAATGCATGTTTTTAAAACTATATTTTCGAAACAATTATTTACTGGGTAGCCTCTATATATATCGTACATATACCCTAAGTCAGACTCACAAGCAGTAGGACACGGGTTCGTGCCTCGTCCGGACTATTAATTAATTTTATATAATGGGGCTTAAACTAATATTTAGAAGTGATCTTATATGATTTTGTATAAATAAATGATCGGCTCTCGTTAAAACCATGGATGCCTTAACATGAGAGCGGCTTCGAAGGGACATTAGAGCCATATAGTTATAAGTGAAAACTTCATCTAAGTTCCTGGATGGGATGAAAGGAATCCACCAAATAAAAATAACAATAACAATAATAATATATATATATTTATATATATATATATATATATTTCTCAGTATCGTCCAATAACTATGTCATCGATATTCTATAGACTATTCCATAAAATGTTGGCACGAAGAGTTGAAAATAAAATTAGTATTAATCCACGGCAAATAGCTTTTGTTCGACGTGACGGTATTGCTGAGAATATATTTTTACTTAAAAACATTATATATCAGCATAAAAAATGCCCGTTAAAGATATGTTTGTCGGATGTTTCTTAAGATTTTGATACAGTATCTCATAACTCAATTGTTGCATTAGCAGAAGATGTAGCAACCCCTAAAATATATATCAATTATATCATCCATACTTATTCTTATTGTTAAACTAAATTAAAATATAACAACACGGAGTATCACCTAGTATACCAGTCAATCGTGGAGTAAAACAAGGTGATCCAATGTCTCCGGCTCTTTTTAACTCCATTATAGATTATGTACCAGGTAATATTAATTTACAAGGAAATAGTATAATAAGCTATAAGGCATTTGCAGATTATCTTGTCTTATTTGCGAAAGATGATGTAATGGTGAAAATAAAGTTGATTATGTTTTATTTATACTAACTCAATATGGATTAAACGTTAACAAATCAAAATGCGCTACATTGAATATAATTATTAACCCAAAGAAAAAACAATGGATATGTAACCCATATAGTTTTATATCTATTGATAATTCTACAATTAAAGCGCTAAATATAGAAGACACTTATAGATATCTTGGCATGAACATAGGCACTTTGGATAATACAAATAATTTAATTAATGATGACCTCACATCGAAACTCTTGGCAATATCTAAATCTACTCTAAAACCCCAACAAAAATTGTTTATGCTTAAAAATCATCTAATTCCAATTATGCTTCATACCTTGACTTTCTCTAACGTATATTTAAATTCATTAAAACGACGGAGAGAAGTATTCGGTCGTTCGTCAGACGTTGGCTTCTACTACCTTCAGATACTTCACTCGGTGTATTCTACGCACCTAGTAGTGTCGGTGGGATAGCTATCACTCGTCTTTTTCTGGCAATACCGGTGCTGCGGCTAAAAAGGATTTCATCCATTAGAAGGAATGATGACACTATTATTCAAACTCTTCCCGATAGCGTTATTCTAAAATGGTATACACCTCGAGTATATGATGAATACATGTTTATTGATAACACGTCCACAAATAAATATCATTCAATATATTTATTTAATTCTGTCGATTGTAAGGGTTTAGAATTAGGCACACATAGTCATTTTATCAATGATTGGATAACTTCTCATATAAAGATGTTTTCTGGTCGTGCATTTGTAGATATGGTAAAGCTTAAGCACGGTCTACTGTATACACATTACATATGTAAACGTATGTTTCCGAGTATAAATACAAACTGCTAAAGGCGATGGTGCAATTATAGACATGACTGCCTAAATCATATTATACAAATCTGTAGATTTAATCATAATAATATTATCCACAGACATAATTACGTTAAGGATCAAATAATCACTCTACTGAATAAGTACTAATTCAAAACTATACTGGAACCACATATACGAACTCAATTTAGCTTACGAAAACCCAATTACAGAAATATTATGACAGGTAGTCTAAATATTTATCGAAATACTGCTGCAATGGATTATTGTAAAATCCATAATTATCTGGCCTCTCCCTTGCCTACTTTGTCATATTGTTATTAATATGTTTTACGTTAATAAATGGGATAACCGGCTCTGGTTATTAACCAACCAATGTTCGGAAAAAATATATATAAATATATGTATCTATATATATATATATATATATATATATATATATATATATATATATATATATATATATATAAATTGCTTATGTAGTATAATAGAGCTTATGTATGTGTTTAATTGAGAATATTTATATGGATATTAATTTACATAATTAAAATACGTATTATGTTATCTTGCGAAGTATTTTACAAACTATTTTATATTCTTTATTATTAACAATTTGACTACATCTTACATTGTTTTACAACAATGATTGACTGCGACTATATCTACATATATTATGAATTTCGTTATGTAATGGTCATATCTGTTTCTGATCTTGTCATGGTATTATCTACAATAATGTGGGGGTTTCAGTATAGAAAAGTTGTGATTTGTAATATTAATCTTTTTCTTATGAATGATTCTAAAATTTATTGGTTTTTAAATTTTTTAAATATATTATCGTATAAAATATAAAATTATTGTAATTTGTGTTAACTTTTATAATTGTAATACATATATTATTTTACATAAATTTATATATATTTTAGATAATAATAAGTTATTTATAGAATGCTCTTGTAATTAATAGAACTATTATTTTACGCCACAATACATTCAGGTATATTATTGATATTTATCGTCAAAAACGTTGTCTACATATACTAAAATCTAAATTGGAAAATGATAAATCTTAGTCACTTCTATTAGTTAAAAATTTATCGTATCTCTCACATACATATTTGTCAATATTTAAAGAGATTACATGTCGAGTAATATTTAGAGTTCTTCTACTAACTGAAGTTAAATAACTACTATCTGTTCGTCATGGATATTCTTAATTTATATCCCCACTCTTAATATCACTCTCCATTCTACTACTTCTTACCTTCTACATCTGCCATTTTTTCCTTTTTGTTCCGTTCTATTGAATTATTTTACTTTCGACGCTTGATTTCTCTGGCACAAAGAGTCGTTAAAATAAAATAAATAATATATATATATATATATATATATATATATACAGTACTGTATAAGAGTAATATATATACATTATTATTTATATATATATATATACATAATAATAATAATAATATAAAGGTTTTTAAGAAAATATAAGAAGTGGGTAAACATGACCAGAGAAAATGGGTGGACTTTTAAAACAAACAGAATATACTATAGGAAGATCTTCTATTATCTTTAAAACTTTATTTAAAAAAAATAAGGTACAAAGATTATCATCAAAACCATCTGGTAGTATACTAGGTATATATATATACCATAATACATGATAAAATATATTAATTAATTTATTATAAATTACAATAAAAACTGTTTCGATAAAATAAAAATAGTAGTAACTATTTATGTATACGAATACATTTTATATGTTTTAATAAATCATATGAATGTAATTTATTTTATGATTAACATATATGAGAATTATTATTATATCAAGACAAATATATGTTTCTTTTATATGTGAATATTAAAATATAATGTCAATTAAAATTGGTTAGTTTGACATCTATTACATTATTACTATTTATTAACACATGTAAACATTTATTTAGTCGTATACACTATATATAGTACACCAACTATAAGTGCGTTTTTCCTAAGTCCCATCTATATTCATTACATGTACATTAAGATGGTACTTTTATACTATAGTATAAAATGTAAACATTTTCTATATACCATCCCAACATACCGACATACCGATGTACCAACATACCAACGTACCAACTTACATAAGTTCCATCTGAAACGCCCGCAATGATATGAACATACTTCATATTTATACGTGTAATGGATACAGTTGGTATAGGATAAAGTAACCTAATACGTACACTTTAACAATACATCGTCTTAACATGCTATGACTCATTATTTGTATTCAAAAATTACAATATATTAATATTATATGATCATAGATATTATTGTGATTTTAAAATTTAATTTAATCTTTTAATTCCGTAGATAACGGGGGTGTCCGTATTCGGTACCCATGTCCGAATACGGACATCCTGTTTTATAATACGGACACCCTATATATCACTAGATAAACAATATATTATTGATGAATGAATCAGACCAATTACAATTACATTATTTATAATTAATTTTATGAATAATTTATTCTAATTTAATTAGTTAGTAATTTATAATACAATTTAAATATCTACATAATAAAAATGTTAGATTTAAATTTATTGTATTTATTGGTATTAATATTATAACGTACGCGATTTTTATGAATATCAGAATAGTTCATACGTTGCGCGCTGATTGATTATAGGGTGTCCGTATTAATACATCTATAGTGTCCGTATTAGGGACTTATTTTATTAATATAAAACTATTTTTAATGAACACAAACGTTAAATTGGCGAGTTTAAAGATACAATTGTTGATCTAAAAGATATGATAATTATCAGTTAACTGATCTTACTAATCTAAAAGTAAACGATACTAAGAGTTATGCGAACGCGTTATCTAAGAACATCGAACAGGCTATAAATAAGTCTTCTATAGCCAAAACCATAAGCAATAAAATATATATTGATATTAATCTTAATAAAAAACTTTTCATATTTGGAGTATCCCAAGATGAACAAGCGAATACCTTAATGAAGGATCCAGGACTAGATGAACAAGCATACACCAAACTAAAAACTAATACGAATAATGGAAACTTAATATTTAAAATATGTCTAAGTGATAGTATCACTATGAAGGAATTACTAAACACTTTCTGGATACTTCCTCTGAGACACACTAAACACGGCAATATATGTCTAGGTCCTGATTTATACTATGACGAACGTATTAAACGTATTATTCTCCCAATATGAGAAAATGCACTGTTTTCAATAATATAACACTATCTTATGAATTAAAAACTATAAAACAAATACTGATAAATACAAAATTGATTGGAATAAAACTATTACTTACAGTGATACTGAGTACTCTAACTGGAAAAAAAACATTTAATATTAACAAACAATCAAAATCTAATAACTGTCTAAATATGCTGAATTCTCTAATACATTTATTCTAATAGGTGATTTGAATTTCCCTGGTATCAACTGGTATGGTGATTCTCCCATACCTAGTAATACACTTGACAAGATATTCACTGATTATGTTATATCTACTTCTCTAACCCAGTTCGTAACTAATAATAATAGAAACGATAATATCCTTGATCTGGTCTTATCTAATTATGACTGTATATTTAATCTCAGTATAAATACTCCTTTCAGCTACAACACCTTTACTAGTGATCATTTTTCTATAATTGCTAATAGTTTCAATACAAATTGTATTAAAAAAAAATCTGATACTAATAGTAATTGTAATTATAATTACTCATTATGTAATTTATATATTGTCAAGCAAATTCTGAATAATTTATGTTGGTCTAGTATTCTTAAGGTGGAAGAATCTACTGATGTGGTATTCACAACATTTATTGAAATTGTAAAGACACTAATCAATGATAACTCCCCCCTATCAACTATTCGGTCATTTAAATTTCCTAAATTTATCAACAAACTTGATTAGAAATGTAAGAAATTATATAAAAATAGACATAAACTAAATATAAGAGCTAAATAGAGGCTATGTCAAATAAAGTTGTCTGAATCCATATCGGATTACATCTATAACATTGAAGCTAAGGCACTGTCAAACAATAACCTTACATCATGTTATTCCTATGTTAATAGACAAATATCTACTCGTAACAATATGCCTCCTCTAATGTTAAATGATAATTAACTGGTAACCCTAGATCGAGATAAAGCTGAATGCTTACCTAAACAGTTTAAATATGTATTTACTAAGGAAAGCTATACATTTAATAGTAATTCATCGATAGTTTCTAATAATATATTTAAAACCTTTCCTATAAGCTCAGAGACAGTAAGAAAATATATTTGCCTCATGCCCAATAAGTATAGTATACCACCATACTTACTACGAAAGGGTATTCTAAAATCTTTATCATATTAGCTAAGTATTCCTCTATTTTTAATATTCAATCATTCACTAACTAACCAATACTGCCCAAATGTGTGGAAATAGAGTATAATTACTCCTATCTTCAAAAACATGATACATCTCTACCATCGAACCCATAATTATTCTACCTCCACACTAATTCTTTTCGAAAAGATTCTTTATAGATATTTGGTACACTTTATCAGAGAAAATGGATACATATCACAATGCCAATATGGATTATAGCGGGAAAATCAACCACTCTGCAGTTTATCTAATACTACAGGAATTTAGCCCGAGTCATGGACAACAATTATACTTTTCACACTGCATACATCGATTTCGCAAAGGCATTAGACACAGTATCGAATTCTAAGCTATCATCTAAGATTGAAGCTCTAAGGATAACCAGTAATGTACTATACAGGAAAAAATCATATCTTCATAATATACATCAATATGTAAAGGTTGGTATGCATGTATCTGATAATATTATGATAAATCAGGGGTACCACAAGGTTCATGTTTAGGACCAATTTTATTTATAATCTACATAAATGACCTTCCCAGTATCTTCTCACTTGATATCATATGTACCCTTTTTGCAGATGATGCCAAACTTTCTCTTATCCATAAATATGAATTTGAAATGGACTATATGCATAATGCACTAACAAAACTAAATGATTGGTCAAAATGAGCAGGTCTAAATTTATCAACCCACAACTGCTCTATAATATCTATTAAGTGTATTTAAATATACCCATACTCGATTAACTGTGTTCAATTAGGCTATTATAATACGTACATCGATCTAGGTGTAATTATCAATCATAATCTATCTTTTAACGATCATACTGATAATATTATCCGTAAAGCTTTACGGATGCTAGCATACAGAATGATTAATATAATCTTTCGAGTATGTAGATGTAATACACATGTACCATTGACACTATAGTGTATACAAGTATATCGCTATAGCGTATACAAGTTATGTAAGACCCTTCCTTGAATACGCTTTCGGTCTCTGGAATCCATCCATTCTATTCAGATCAAAGGTAATTCCGCCAAACTCGAATTGGTTCAGAAATTATTTACTCGAAAAATTGTCTTCAGGTGCAATTTAGGTTCATTAGAATACCTTGACAGATTATTATTTTAAAAACTAAAATCACTTTCTTCACGTAGGCATGTTGCTGATGTCGTGATGATATATAAAATAGGCAATGGCCTTGTTGATTTGGATGTAGATGATCTATTGTGGATCTATACGAATCATCTTAAAAAGCCCTCGGTGAAAATCATAAGAGACATCTCACAGAATAACCGATCACCCAACTTCTTCAGCAATCGGGTATCGGTTACATGGAACAATCTGCCTGCTCATCTAACCAAAATGAAGTCTCTTACATTATTCAAATCGGGTGTTTCTGCGATATTGGCTGATACCCGATGAGCATATTAATTCTACCTTGTTCATTTATTTATATATTTCTTACCTTATTTATTTTTGTTATCGTATGTTATGTTAAGACAGTGGGGTTGTGACGGGTGTCGGGGAGTTAGGATGCCAGCGTGGAATCTACTGGTCATATTTTCCACCCCACGGCATAGGAAATTATTCACCCTTTCCTTAAAGCTGAAATATGTCGCGGCCCTATTGGCATAAGATTAATATATACGGGCCAAACTATGGCATATGTAAATCAATAATGTTAATACATTTATTTAATTTTTATTATTAGTTTTGTCTCCTGTTTTATGTCATTTTGAATATCTATTTTCTATATTCAATAAATTATATTGTTATTATTATATGACCTCTGGATATATGCTTATGACTTAATTAATATTGATAACAAATATATAAATTATATATATAATATTTAGAATTCTTTATTTTTGTAATAATATAGTATTATATTTTATATCTATACATTTGTATATTTTTGAGAAGGTTTTAAGTTGAAATTTGTTGGATATATCAGCAATATTTTGAATAATTAAAAAATATAAAATACTATTTTAGACTATTTATATAATTATGAATATTTTATTCATTAAATATTGTTTTGTAGGATTTATGGTTTCTGAGATACCGAGAGTGTCTGTATTCGGGCACTTTACGTATTCGGTTACTTTCCCCTAACTACGAAAAACACATCATAATATATATATATATATATATATATATATATATATATATTTATCAATAACTTTATGTATGAATAATAGTTATTAAATAATAATGTATTTTTAGATTATACTAAACTAAATATAGAACACGAACACATATATCATTATAATAAGTATGTGTTATCTATGAAGAAGATCGAAAAGCTGTCCGTTTTTATAGTTCATTCAAAAAAACCTATCCAATTATACAAATATACAATACATACATATGTAATTATCAACGCCTACCCCGGTATCCCACACGAACAACACATCTAGCGATCTTAGAACCACGTTTGTTATCAAGCCGACAATACTACGGCAACTTTATAATCATTAGCGTGTGTCTCACGAATTCAACGCTCGCTGCCGCAGGAATTAATCGTAGCGCGTAGCTCTCGTATCACGTAACGATATACAGGGTAAGAACATATAAGAAGAATTCTATAAAGTTAAAGTAGAAATTGAATATTTTGATGCCACTTACAAAATCATGTATTTTATTTCTATTTTCGATTATTTTTACGCTATCTTTAATTTCTATTTCGATCATTTTTCGTTTATTTTTACATATAATTTATTTCTACTTTCGATTTTTAAAATTTATTTTTACGGTAACTCTAAAACGTTTTAATTTCTTTAATTTTTTAATTTCGTATTATTCTTTGTTTATTTCTATAACGTATACATATATGTTATCGCATATTATCCCACCTCTGTCACCAATGTAGCACGACGTAAGCCGCGTCACTCCGTATGTGAATTAGCTGTTTTATTTAGTATCTTTATTCAATAAACCTATTACATATATATATATATATATATATATAAAATTATAACAATAACATATAAAATACGTGTGTATTACATACCGTATATGTCCGGGTTCTTACTGCTAGCGTATATGCTATAGCAATCGCAAAGGTAAATGATATAGCAATATTTAAATTAAACATTCGCCATCGTGTTTACTGATGCGAGACGTTAGCATGCGAAACGTTACGCATGATGTTCATTGCTATCCTATAATAGTTGTGCATTAAAAATACTTTATTAAACAGCTAATTCACATTGCTACATCTATCCCAACAACCACACAAAAATATGACCTCAGATTTTTACATATATAGGTCCCTTATTCTATTCTTTTTAGATTCCTTCTGTTTTCTACCCTTCTAGTCTCTCCTCGGCTCGATATATATGCTGATGAATCCTTAAATATTCCTTCAACAGTCCAACTAATGTCACCCCATATATTTGCTAATGTTTTCATTCCTAACACCCTATTTCTAACTCTAACCTGCCAACCTTTCTCTAGTTCATCCACCTCCTGCTTACCGTTACACTTTTCTCTATCTACTCTTCCTCCTACTAATATTTGGACCTCCCTCATCTTTCTTTTAGTCTCATATATCCAGTCCCCTTCGGTCACCCCTCTATTACTAAACCTATTGTCTACCGGTAAGTTCTCTTCCCTACCAAACATCATAAAGAAGGGTGTAAACCCAGTACTAGCATGAGGTGTTACATTATACGTATGTATTAGCTAGGCATATTTATAGTCCACCTACTCTTATCGTTCTGATTCAGAGTTCTCAGTAAGTTTATAAGTGATCGGTTCATACGCTCACACTGTCCATGTCCTTGTGGATGGTATGGAGTTGTTCTACTCTGCTTAATTTCAAACAACCTACACAATTCTGCCACTATTTCCGCCTGAAAATGTCTCCCTTGATCGGTATGAATCCTACATGGTGTGCTATAATTGAAAATCCATTCATTCATGAGTACTTTGGCGACTGTAACCGCAAGTTTATTTCTTGTTGGGACTGCTTTATCGTTAGAAAATATTTATACTTTATACTTTCGATTATATTTTCGACTATGTATTTGCTTAAATAAATGATCAATCAATATATGCAGCCTATCCAATACCGCTAGCAAACACTCATCCACATCTACGCGTACCCCACATAAAAACAGCTCTACAACATATATATATATATATATATATGTATGTATTTATATAATAATAATAATAATACCAGATTCAGTTGATGACCGAGATCAAAAACCCAGGTATGGTATAGAAGTTCTATTGAACTTATCGAGATACCAACCTGCTCTTGGTAATGAGAGAATTAATACAAAATGAATAAATATAAATAAATATTTTACAATTCTATATTGTTCATTCGTGTTCTTTCTCATAAAACATCAATACAACACAATTAAATATATCTCTCTATACCAAGAAATCATCATTTATATAACAATAAAATAATAATAAAATATAATAAAAATATATAATAAAATATTTAAAAATGTAAAAAGATACTAAAATAATAAATAAGTTAAATTATAAAAATCAAAGAAAACTAAAGACCAAAGTAAGGCTATAGAGATAAAAAATATGTATACAATACGAACAATTTAAAAAAGCTAAAAAGAAGAAAAGATGATCATGTAAATAAAATAACAAACAATACAGATAAGGTGTATACATAAGTGATTAAATATAACTATCTAAAAGCATGTTTTTAATATGCATTGTAAAAGTATTCAAATTCGTCAAAGATGATATGGTTGTATTTAAAGAATTCCATAAATATACACCTTTGTAAAGAATACTAAATTTCTCATGATCAAATCTTATTTTTGGTATTAAGAATGTTCTATGTAACCTAAAAGTATATAAAGAGTAATTATAGGTAAATAACTTACAAATTTAACTATGCAAATAATGTTTGTTATATATTCTAAACATATATTTATAAATGGATATTTATATTATATACATATATATATTATATATACATTAACAATAAATAATACATATTTATTTATATTTAACATTTAAATAATATAATTAAATGTCATGTAATAGATCCACTTCTTATTAATAACATATTTACCTAACAATATTGCAAATAATTAATATACGATTAATTACAAAAACTAATATTTATAATTAATTAAAGTATTCATCCTTACACATAAACGACTCATTTTTATTTCTCAAATGACTCATTTTCATTAGTAAAATAACACGTGATTACGAGTCAAATTATTAAAATAAGTAACGTCAAATTATTTAAATAAGTAACGAGTCTGAAACGAGTCAAGTACCTGTTTTAGTGGATCGTTCTAGACACTTTCAAATTAACTCGTCTGTGAGTCAACTGATTCCGATTTTGTTTACAGTAGTCACTTAAACTCGACATAATATCAAAGAGTGGTCGTGTATGTCGTATTCTACTATTGTTGCGCGTATACGGGCGATAATGTCGTAATATTAAGTATACTAATTATGCAATAGTTATAGTGATCGATCACCGATATTTGATACGTGTATTTTAAGTTTATCCTAACCGGGACAACCTCGGAGGTTATACGCATATATCAGTGCAAATACGACGGGTACAAACGTACGATTATCAACGATATCATATTATATTATATTGTAAAGTCGTTTTCCGCGCGCGCGTACGATTTAATAGCGATATAAAAACTAATCTATATTTAGGTTATAGAAGAAACTAGACACTGCGTTACTCGATCGCTAATAGGTCGACCTATTAATTAACTTCGTTGCATGTGCGCCGACTCACGTGACCTAGAAGTGGTATAAAACGGTAGAGAATTACGTGTACGCGAGGTGAACGAACGAGAAGCGATCATGGAAAGAGCCTCGCGAAAGAGTGTGTTATTGATATTGGTGGCCATCGCGGCTGTGATTTGCCAAGGTTAATATACGTGTGTGCGTGCGTCATTGATGTGTATATTTTAGTGGAAATATTTAACGAATTAAACTATATGATTAATATGGTATAATATATAAATTATATATTTAAATATTTTATAAATGTATAACTAATCATTCTTATCACACACACATATATATATATATATATATATATATATATATATATAAATTATAATTATATATATAATTATATTTATTTTACTTATATGTGTGCACTTACAAATTATGTAACCATTATGATTACGTAATTTAGTGTATTCGTGTATACATTTAAGGTACTGCATAATGCTGACATATCAATATATAACATTACTTATTTGTATAGATATTAATATGTAATATAATCTGTATGTTACAATATATAAATTAGTCTATATAATACTTGAAGCTAAACTCTCTATATATATATATATATAAATAATATTTATTAAATATGTGTGTATGTAGTTATCAATATTATTATAATATTATATTAGTTCTTTATTAAGTATGAGCACCTATGTATAATGTATATCGAATACGAAGACCCATAGGTATACGTAATAGACTATATCACGTGATACCTATTTGTAATAGATACAGAGGACAAATGCGACCACATGTGTCGAGATAAACGTCTCGGATATTACATCGCCGATTGCGCCGTATGTCCCGAGTTAGTATACCGAGAAAAGTTATTTATTTACATATGTGTACATTATGTTTACTAAACTATTTGGTTGTAATATATTAATTCGTATACCACATATATGTGTGTAAACTTGTTGCGAGGCTCATTAAAGAGTAACGTTTTTTTAACGAATTAATATCAATCATATAACATTAATATAATATATTAAAACGACATATTTTAGTAGACAGTAAATATAATGAAATGATCAATTTATTATTTAAATATAACTAGTAAACTATTCAAATGATATTAATATCAGTAATCGATTTATTTAGAAGAATAATTTATTATTATATATTAAAATATAATTTAATATATATATATATATATATATATAGATATTAAAAATATAATTATATATTGTAAAATGATAACAAAAAATTTCCATTTGTGGGAGTCGAAGCGCGATATTTATTAAAAATTAGAATGGTATACCTTATAACACACCTCGAGGTGACATTGTTAAGGCCTTCAGACGCATAACCAGTAGGACACGTGTTCGAGCCTCGTTCGGACCATTAATTAATTTATAAAATGGGTCTTAAAATATTATTTAGAAGTGATCTTATATAATTGTGTATAAATAAATGATCGGCTCTCGTTACAACCAGGGATGCCCTAACTTGAGAGCGGCTTCGAAGGGACATTAGAGCCATATATAAGTGAACACTTCATCTAAGTTCCTGGATGGGACGAAATGACTCACCATATATATATATACAGTTAACTCTCGATATCTCAGAATCACTCTTCTCAGAAAATCCCACATATCAGAAATGTCAGAATTATAAGTTATATATATAAGGGAAAGTCCCCGATTACCGACCCCCTCCTAATACCGACCCCCTCACGTATCTCAGTAACTATAAGAGATATCAAAAAATAATATATACACGAACTGTTAGTAATTTAATGATAAATATGAATAAGTATTTTGTTTTTAAAAATATTTAATCCTACAATTGTTATTTGATAAAATGTAATATTATATTTTTACTTTTTAAATATTTGAATAATAACTTTTTTTAAATGATTGTAAATACTTTATTATTTAAAAGAAAACTTAATACAGAGCAAAATATTGTAGATCAATAAAATGTTTATGACTATTATAAAAATAATTTAATTTGAATATCTATTAAACAAGGTATTTTAATTATAGCAACCCAAATAATTTTCCTATTACCGACCCCCTAAATTACCCTAATACCGATCCCATGTGATTTATAATATCCAATCAAAATAGATCCGTATTTTACTTTAAAATATGTCGTAAGTTGTTTGTGTATCATCAATATAGATTTAGGATTCATGATTCCAGTTGATTATATACATAGGTGATTAATAAATAAATATTAAATAATAATATAAACTATTTGAAAAAAAATTACTATAAAGTTTAAATGTAAATTTAATATTACTATTAAAACATAAATTCAATATAAAATAAATTGCGTGAATGTTATAACTAATTATATTCATGTATATATACTATTTTTATTGGAAATTATAATACTATAATTATTTATATCACGATTATTTTAGGGGGTCGGTAATAGGAGAAAGGGGTCGGTATTAGGTACATGTATCCGATTACCGACCCCGCTGTTTATTCTTGTAAATATAATTATATCAAAAATTTAAAATAGCCACATTATCCATTGCCATAATATTACCATAATTACAAAATTTCAAATAAATATATTTAATATTGAATAAGTTATTGCAAATAATCATTTCGGGTTCGGTAATCGGGGACTTTCCCCTATAAATGACTTAAACATATTATAAATGACGTATAGTTTTAATTATACGATGACT
This sequence comes from Osedax fenrisi, assembly GCA_964019155.1. Taxonomy (NCBI): domain Eukaryota; kingdom Metazoa; phylum Annelida; class Polychaeta; order Sabellida; family Siboglinidae; genus Osedax; species Osedax fenrisi. The sequence continues at coordinate 76,704,523 of OZ025243.1, forward strand.
AATATTAAGTGGCATTGTTATCGCAGGGCTTACATATGTGGACCGAGGGGTATTGTTATAAAGATGACGTGTCCCGTCGGAGCTTGTATGTCGGAAGAACTTCAAAAATGTGTATTTCGTTAGTATAGCACTTCCGCAATCAACTAGATATATTAGAAATAATATCTATATATATATATATATTATTTAATTATGCACAGACGATACTTTTAAGCAATCAATTAGATATATTATAAATAATATTTATATATATATTATTTAATTATGCACAGACGATAATTTTAAGCAATCAACTATATATATTATAAATAATATCTATATATATATTATTTGATTATGCACAGACGATAATTTTAAGCAATCAACTAGATATATTAGAAATCATATATATATATATATATATTATTTAATTATGCACAGACGATAATTTTAAGCAATCAACTAGATATATTAGAAATAATATATATATATATATATATTATTTAATTATGCACAGACGATACTTTTAAGCATTCAATTAGATATATTATAAATAATATCTATATATATTATTTAATTATGCACAGACGATAATTTTAAGCAATCAACTAGATATATTAGAAATCACATATATATATATATATATATATATATTATTTAATTATGCAAAAAGACGATACTTTTAGCAATCAACTAGATATATTATAAATAATATCTATATATATATATTATTTAATTATGCACAGACGATCATTTTAAGCAATCAACTAGATATATTAGAAATCATATATATATATATATATATATTATTTAATTATGCACAGACGATAATTTTAAGCAATCAACTAGATATATTAGAAATAATATATATATATATATATATATATATATATATATATTATTTAATTATGCACAGACGATACTTTTAAGCAATCAACTAGATATATTATAAATAATATCTATATATATATTATTTAATTATGCACAGACGATACTTTTAAGCAATCAACTAGATATATTATAAATAATATCTATATATATATTATTTAATTATGCACAGACGATAATTTTAAGCAATCAACTAGATATATTAGAAATAATATATATATATATTATTTAATTATGCACAGACGATAATTTTAAGCAATCAACTAGATATATTAGAAATAATATATATATATATTATTAATTATGCACTGATGATAATTGTAAACGAATCTATCCCATAACGAAATAAAATAATTTTGATTAATATAAATAATATTATTTCTAATTAATAATCGAAATGTACGTATACACAAATACTATTTTAAATGTAACGTATATAGAATTAAACTATACAACTATATTATACATATATTCTGGAATACCAGATATATATATATATATATATATAATATATATTATATATATATATATTGGATATAACAAACATTTAACAATAACTTGCTTATACTGTTTATGTTTATAGAAATCATGCATACAATTCAATTTTTAAAGTACTTCGTAGATTTATCGAAATTCTAATATGTCCTATAAACACTTTACAACTTATTATGTACTATTGATAAATGTGGTTATCCTACATCTGAAACAGCCTGCAGTACCCATCCTGATGAAGTGGATTGTTCTGGACCAACTATTTCAACTCTTCCTACTGTACCAACTATTTCTACTGGTTAATACAATAGAAATCTTATCAAATAGTATATATACTTTAAATATATATATTTAAAAATAATATTATAATAATTATTATAAAATCATTTACAATTATTTATGAATTTATATATATGTATATAATTTCATATTTTATGAGTGATAATTATTTAAATAGATATTTTATATAAAAATAATTTGCAATACATCTATATATTTCTATTTTCAAATTGTTAATTAATTTAATAATACAAATAATCCGTTTTATTCTTACTAATGAGAAATATCATTAAGTCTGAATTAGTACTTATATACAAATTAAATAGTTAGTGATATGTTTATAATATTATCGTTTATCTATATTAATTACAATTATGTTAATATATAATACTTATATTCTAAACGCAGTCGACAAATGTAAGGAGAACAGGTGTCAAAATGAAACATTCGGATATTATATCGCAGATTGCTCTGTATGTCCCGAGTTAGTTATGCATACACACACATACATATATGTATATAGTGATATTGTAAAGTTTTGGTAGACAATGCAATATTAACTAATATATTAATACCCTTTTGGTAGATAATTTTTAAATAGTAGAAATAAAGATAACATTTATATTGTAAATCATTATTATATTCTATCCAATACTATATTATCAGATTTTTTAAAGATAGATAGATAGATAATAGTTTATTGAATACATTCAAAACGATAGGTAACAAATGTCCCTATCCAATTATACGTCAGTCAGATTCTTGCTAGACTTCTGTCTATCCCTTGATGTACATTTTTATGGTGGTGTTCTTCCAAAATCAAATTTACCCACTTTCGAGGAACCATTAGCCTACGTCCACTTACTGCTATTTCCTTCTTCTCAAATAATATCGCCCCTTCCATTATATATCGATTAGAATGACCATCTCTTCTCATTTTATCAAAAATTACTTTCAATTTTACATCCGCCTTTTGATCCAATCTCATTTCTCTTTTGTCTATTTTATCAATTACGTCTATTCTTAATACTTCGTTGATTTCATCAAATAATTCTTTCATAGCATATCCGTCTTCATCAATTTTGAATTCATCCCTTCTCCTTGATAGTGTATCTGCTATAATATTATTCTTGCTCGGTCTATACTTAAAAGATAAATCAAATTGAGCTAATCTAGATGCTCATCGTTGTTCCAGTGCTGATAATTCCTTTTTTTTTGCGTAGGAATGTGATCGTGCTAATATCCGTTATTACTAGACATTTCTCACCCATCAGATAGTAGCTGAATGTTATGGTGACTACCCAAACTACAGCTAGATATTTTAATTTCTTTGACGAATAATTTGTAGTATTCATCTCAGGTATTTTAAGTGCTCGACTCGAAAACGCTATCATGAGTTTGGTATTTTTCTTCATCTGATATAGTACTGCTCACAGTCCGACATTTGACGTATTCGTTTCTAACACAAATTCTCCTCCTAAATATGGGCTTACTAAAATAGGTGGTGTACTCATTACTATCATTAACCGATTCATAGCTCTCTCGCCACCTGGATTCCATTCAAGTATTATTATCTTAATTTTTGATCTTGAAACCGGTTTTACTTCCTTCTCATTCATCTGCCTCATTAATTTATTCAATGGTTCTGTCATTGTAGTGTAGTCTTTTACAAATTTCCTATAATACGTACAAAACCCAAGACATATTCTTAAATCTTTGACTGTCGTTGGTTTTGCCCAGCTATTTATAACTGATATCTTCTCTGGGTCTGTTCCTATCCCTTCGGCTGAAATTCTATTTCCTAAGAATATCACCTTATTTTTATAAAGCTACATTTTTATGTTCAGTTGAAGTCCTACCTTTCTTAGTCATTCCAATAATTTTCCAATCATAGTCATGTGTTCCTCAATAGTATTTGAACATATCAAAATGTCATCTAGATACATACTACTGATTTAAACATTTCTTCTCTAAATACCCTTGACATAATTCTTTGGAACGTGGCTGGTGCATTCACTAGCCCGAATGGCATCCTTACGAACTGGTATACACCAATTGGTGACGTGAATGCTGTCTTATGCGGATATTCACTTAATACGTTAATTTTAGTTATGAGCTGCTTTTAGGTCTAATCTACTATAATATTTATACCCTGATACAGTATATAATAGATCATATAATATCATCATCGGATATGCATCTCTCACGATTTTATTATTTAACAATAGGTAGTCGATGCATATTCTCATTTCTCAGTTCCTATTCTTTACTATTACCATCGGACTACAATAATCTATCTCTGATTCTTCAATGACTCCATCATTTTAATTTTTCTAGATGTTCTTTCACTTATTCTATCTGTGACAATGGTATTCTCCTATATGGACCAATAACTGGTACATTATCTAAAGTCCTGATGTTATGATTACCTGACTTTAAACATCCCAATTTTCCACTTTCCTTCATAAATGTCTTTTCATTCGTCTCTAATATTTTAACTAATCTATTTCTTACTTCCAGGCTTCCTCCATAAACTAATTCATTCATCCAATGTCTATTCCGTAATATTTCAACCTTTATTTCATTTACTTCAATTTTAACACAATTTTGTTTCCTATTACACGTATTACACATGTTTCTTGTATATATTTTCTAAATGTCATTTTATCACTTCTATACTCAGTCAATTTATTTAAGATATTCATTCCTACCACTTTCAACCTATCGTTCCTTGACACTAAAAAACAAACTTATTTAACTACTCTCCAAAATATCTTAATATCTGTTTCAAAATACCATTAGTACTAAATTAATTCCTGATATTCACACGTTATCTTTAACCACTCAGCTTTCATTAATGTCTCAATTCCTATTAGTCTAGCTTCACTTATCGGAATAATAGATACTGCACCACCTGAATCGATTAAACACTTTACATTATAACCCTCCATACTTACTACTGTTGACTCACATTTACCCACTAACTTATTTTTCCTACAGTAATTTTTCTCGTATCCAGCTTCGACTCTGTATATTGAAGCTGCTAATGGTTTAAAGGAACGCTGCATTCCCTCTCCATATGACCTATTCCCAGACACCTGTAACATTTAATCGTTGATATCCTCTCTCTGTTTATACCCCAACTATTACATTGACCTATTACCTTACTTAACCTCCTTTCACAATCTATTAGCCTCCTTTCTAATAATTCGGTTTTCGAATATTGCCATTATTTTCCATCATCCTACTACTCTGTATCCTGTACCATTCCCTTAATTCTTCGAATGATTTATCTTTGCCCATCATTAGCAGATGCGTCCTCATTCCAGTATCTCGCAAATTACACTTAAACGTTTATCCATCATATCCTTCCACTCCGTAACATCCTTCTTTATATTTAATAATATAATAATAGAAAGGTTTATTGACTGAGTTGAAAACGATGGACGTTTATATGCGTCAAGTTGAAATAATATTTACACGAATAATAATAAATTTAAAAAGAAGAAATTATAATGATAACAGATATGAATGTAGTCGAAATTTAAAAGTAATACAATATTATAGGGTCCGTAATTCAACGGGAAGACTGTTCCAGTACTTCGGAGCAGCAACAGTGAAAGCAGCATCCATATATATATATATATATATATATATATATATATATATATATATATATATATGAGACAAGCGGTGCAGAGAGTTTCATCAGTTCACATTTGCGACTCGGACGAGTAGTTATTTAACCCTAGTCTTAATATAGAATCTGCAACTATTTTTATATTCTCTTCCTTTTTTTTATATTCACTAACTCATATATCATTTCCCCTTTCATTATTCTACTTCCCAAAAATTGCTGACCTATCGGTGAGTTCTCCCATTAATTCACACAATTCTAACTTTGGACCACCGGTTATATGGTATAACAGAAATGAGGCTGCATCCTCCTTTGTTAATTTTAGTAACTGAACACACTCTTCATCGTTCCCAATCCACTCCCCTATGTCCTATCTCAATTATACTTCCTCAATTTGAACCATGATAAATCAAGTTTCGTTGGTCTTCCTACAGGGGTTTTTTCCTCTTCTTCTACCATTATTTTATTACTAATATTCTCTTCCCTTATCACCTCTACAGTCTATATATAGCTATAAACCGACCTATCTGCACTGCTTTACTAAACATATACTGATATCTCCTGCTATATTTATAACTATCAAATATCAATCAATAAACGTGTAATTTCTCTATATATAAATCTTCTACATTTAATTTAAATTATTTACAGTTTACAATACCTACTATATATATATATTTAATGTTTACAATTTATTTATTTATTTATTGTCTATTATAATACGTATACATAATCAAATTAAATTCAGCGTTTTAATTATATTTATATATTCAATGTATTGATATTTTTTTTATATAAATAAAGTTATTTACTTTTGTACAACAATTCTACACATAAAATCTGAAGTTAATTAATAAATTAATTCAATTGATTTTAATTAATTTATTTCGCGTTTTATTATATAATAAATTGACAAATAAGTAGAATAATATTATAAAACTAGGTTACTCTTTTTCTGGAATCAAGGGCTAACGCACCTTGTAGAGTGGTTATTTTTTTAATAAAACAAATGTATTACTAAAAATTTACTTTATTACTAAATCAACTAGGTTACTAATAGAATTGTATTACTAAAACAAATTTATTACAAAAAAAAACCTACATAAATTAAAACTTAATCCAACCTAACCATAAAAGTGAAAATAACTATGACCACACACATACACACACATATCACTATACTTTAATAGGTTTACTCGGGAAGTAATGCAGCTAAAAAAAACCTACCAAAATTAAAACTTAACCCAACCTAACCACAACTGTGAAAATAACAATATATAGTAATATACTTTTATAAGTTCACTCGGGAAGTAATGCAGCCAAAATAAACCTCCACAAATTAAAACTTAACCCAACCTAACCACAACCGTGACAATATACTTTTATAGGCTCAATCGGTAAGTAATGCAGCTAAAAAAAACCTCCAAAAATTAAAACTTAACCCAACCTAACCACAACAGTGAAAATATACTTTTATAGGTTCACTCGGGAAGTAATGCAGCTAAAAAAAAGTTCCAAAAATTAAAACTTAGCCATACATAACCACAACCGTGAAAATATACTTTTATAAGCTCACTCGAGAAGTAATGCAGCTAAAAAAAACTTTATTTTAAAAAACCCCGATTTTATTCGTAGAATGCTATACATGTATATATACTTGCTCTAATTTAGCGCCAGTAACTAACGTACATTAATATTTCCTCTTCCTACTTCTTTCGTCTCTCGTTTCGTCTCCTTCAGTTGATAGCACCCCTCCTGATAATGTCTTTTATTTAAACACTCGGCGCCGCTTAACCAGTGTAGTATGGCCAAAGGGGTTCGCACGAGTATAGTTTCAATAGTTTTATTAGCAAACAAAAGAACTGCATAAGTATTATCGTAGTTATACGATTATACAATTTAAACATTATAGTTACCTTAGCTAAACTAGTGCAAGTGTCAATTAATATTAATATATATATATATATATATATATATATATACATACACTCCTTATTCGTCAACTTATTATCTAGAAGATCCTATTAATAATTATAATCAGTTATATTTTAATGCGTGTGTTGGGCGAACGCCGCGTTCTGCGTACGGCGTACACTCTACTACACACACACACACACACACACACACACACACACACACACATACACACACACACACATATATATATATATATATATATATATATATACATGACTTACATATGTTATATATAACGTATAGTTTATATTCTATAGAATATATGTTAACTTATAATTAAGTTATATTGTTATTGCAGGTTTTACATTTGTATTCCGGATAATATTTTATCGAGGTCTTGTCCCGAAGGATCTTGTATGGTGGAAGAACGTCAAAGATGTACATTTCGTTAGTATATCACATCCTCAATCAACTAGAAATATCTAAGATAATATATATATATTATTTATTTATGCATACACAATTATTTTAAAGAATTTAATTATCGATTCGAATACAATAATTTTTAATAATATATTTAATAGCGTTTCTAATTAATAATCAAAATATATATATAAACACATTATATTTTAAATTTAACTTACATAGAAGTTAAATATACAAATATATTATATAAATATTCTGGATTACCAGATATATATATATTTATACATTGGATATATATTGGATATAACAAACATTTAACAATAACTTCCTTAAAATATCTAGTTATAGAAACCATACATAAAATAAAGTACTTCGTACAATTAAATTAAGTTCTTTGTACATAGATTTATCGATATTCTAATATTATAAAAATGCATAGAATACTATTAAATATGTATCTAATTTCTACAACCTATATTACAAGTGAAATACACAGTCATTACTAATGACTCATTAATGAACATATTCATAATTAACAAAGATATCTTTGTTAATTATATGTTTTTTTATATCATATGTTCTATAAATACTTTACAAACTATTACGCACTATTGATCAATGTGGTTACCCTACCTCTGAAACAGCCTGCAGTACCCATCCCGATGAAGCCAACTGTTCTGGGCCAACTATTCCAACTATTGCTACTGTTTCTACAGAGCCAACTGTTGCTACTGAACCAACTATTCCTACTGGTTAATAAAATAGAAATGTTCTCAAATAGTATATATTTAATAATAATATTATATTATTAAAAAGTATAAAATTATTTACAATTATTTATGAATTTATATATATATATATATATATATATATATATTTATATAATTTCATATTTTATGAGAGATAATTATTAAATAGATATTTTACATAAAAATAATTTGCACTATATCATAATATTTCTATTTTCAAATTGATAATTAATGAAATAATACAAAATAATTCGTATTATTCTTACAAATGTGTAATATCATTAAGTCTGCAATATGCACTTATATACAAACTAGTTAGTTAATAATATTATCATATATATCTATATTAATTACAATTATGTGAATATATAATACTTATATTATACACGCAGTCGACAAATGTAAGAACATAAACTGTCTAGAAAAACCTATCGGATATTATATCGGAGATTGCGCTGTATGTCCCGAGTTTGTATTTCATACATACATACACATACATATATATAGTGATATTGTAAAGTGTTGGTAGACAATGCAATATTTACTAATATATAGTATCCTAAATGGTAGATAATTTCTAAACAATAGAAATAAAGCTAACATTTATAGTGTAATTCATTATTATAATCAATTCAATAATATATGATTAGCTTTTTTAAATAATCAATAATTCATATATATATATATATATATATATATATATATATATTGAATATATAATTTAAACATATTATAAATGACGTCTAGTTTTAATTATACGATGACTAAGATTACGTTGCATTGTTATCGCAGGGCTTACGTGTGTGGTCAGAGGGGTATTGTTATAAAGATGACGTGTCCCGTCGGAGCTTGTATGTCGGAAGAACTTCAAAAATGTGTATTTCGTTAGTATATATATATATATATATATATATATATATATAATATATCAGTATATATATATATATATATATATATATATATATATATATATATATACTGATATAGTGATATCACTTCTGTATATCAGTAATATCTCTATAACAGTAATCAGCCTGCAACTAGATATTTGGTTTAAGTAGGTATTATACATATTAAACATGTACCTATATACATAATAATAATTATAATATGTATTTATTGAATTACGTATAAAAAACCTATACAAATCGACCTATAAAAGTAGTAGCCTTACATGTTACAAATAACTGCAATATGCCCATAATAATACAATATAAATAAGTAACATTATTTTTTGATATATCGTTTATTAAGTTCTGGATAAACATAATGTGAAGAATACCTGGGATCGAAACTGGCTACACTAAGCTATTGGATATGCTAACATCATTTAATGTAATGACATCTATCTAATTAAGCATGCTTGCATAACAAAAATGACTAATTCGGATGAATTTATTACGAAATGTGAAAAATTGCATTTATATCTGTAATATTAGTTAACTATATAACTATGGTATGTCATGTATATATATATATATATATATATATATATATATATATATATATATATATATATATGTAACAATGTGAAGTTCGTTATATAACTGTATTGCTGCAAAGACTTGTATAACAACATAACTAAGAATACTAATAATATAGTAATAATAACGACAATGACAATATGTACCAACCCGGTGAGACGCAGAACCGAAAGTGTATCGATCTCACAAAGCGTCGTTCCTTTTATAGGAAACGATGACACGAAATAGACAAACGATAACACATATAAAATACAAAACGAATACAAATGTATACACATAATAAAACATTTATTACAAAATAGAAATCTATACCTGACTATGTAATCAACCGTTAGTGAAGCATAATATAATTTATACATGAATATAAATATATATATATATATATATATATATATATATATATATATATATATATATATATATTGATATTATAATATTACGTATACGTAATGAGCGAATTGAATTAAATTCAATTCGAAATAAATGTATATTACATTAATCTATATACCTGCAGACTTCACTTTATAACATATATAAAACATTATATATATATATATAATATATATATATATATATATATATATATATATATATATATATAATATAATAAATATATTTTGTTATCTTTGATATTTAAATAGTATAATTGAATTGCATGTAATAGTTAACATTCTTTATAAATAACTTCTTTAAGTATATATATATATATATATATATATGATGATGATGATATTGAGTTTATTAGCACTAAAATAGGGTCATGTAGACCCCTTCGCTCGTGCGGAAAGAAAATAATAATAAAATAATAGTAATACGATAATAATTTGATAATAATATATATTCAATATACAACGGAAAAACAATAATAAACAATATAAAGGACTATTATATACTACAGTCTGCATTGATATGGTGTAGTTGTGTATACTACAGACTGCATTGATATAGTATAGTGTTATATAATAATAAGATAATAATAATACAATAACAATTTAATAATGATATAAATTTAATATAACACGGATACAAATAATAAGTTGGATGATTTAATGATTATGGGTAGAGAGAAAAGAAGAAGTAAGATTTATAAATCTTTTGTGGGATCTAATAGAACGAATGGTAGGAGGGAGGGAATTCCATAGGGTTGGACCGGAATTTTTAAAAGCTCTAGAATTTAGGGAAGTTTTACTAGAGTTCTGGGAGATAAGTAGAGGAGCATTTTGGTAACGAAGAGAAGATAATATAGTACGTTTTTTAATTAGATCAGAGATATAGCTAGGGGTAAAAGAATATATTGATTTATTGATTATAGATAGTATACGTAATTTACACCTGAGGGAGAAGGGTAGCCACATACGAGATGATTGATGAGATGTTGTAGTAGAGTGATCCAGTCGAGTTAAACAGTAAGTAGTACGTATTGAGGAACGGATAATCCGATTAAGTGGAGCAGTAGCTTTAGCAGGAAGTAAATTCAGTAGGGAAGAACAGTAGTCAATACGTGAAAGTACAAGAGCATTAATTAGAGTTTTAGTAAGGTTTCTGGAAAGTGATGTCCGTATTTTTTTAATTCTGAAGAGATGAAAGTTGGATGATTTTGTAATGGATGATATGTGATTCTTAAATGATAATTTGTCATCAAATACTAATCCTAGGTTTTTGGAGGAATGAGAAGGAGAAATAATCATGTTATTTAGAGTAAAGTTTGGAAAGGAAGTTTCAGAAGTAGATATGTTAAGTACAGTAGTCTTAGAGGAATTAATTAGTAGTTTATTGGAGAGGAGCCATAATCTTATGGAGTTAGCACACTCGATTAATTCAGAGTTAATGGTATTATGAGAATTTATAGGGAAAAAGGTAAACAGTTGGATATCATCAGCAAAAATATGGTAGTGGATATTTGGAAATTTCTTAATTAGATCAGCAATAGGGCGGATATAAATAGAAAAGAGGGATGGGCCTAGAACAGATCCTTGGGGAATACCGTGGCTAAGAGGAGAAAGAGGCGAGTAAGATTTGTCAATCATAATAGAGATATTCCTGTTAGTGAGATATGAAGTAAACCATTTTAATGCTAAGCCAGATATACCCATTAAAGTAAGTCGCGAGATTAATATGTTATGGTCCAGGGTATCAAAAGCAGATGATAGATCAAGTAGGATTAGCTGGCAACACGTGTTGCTATTTAATAGGTAGATAATATAGTGTCAGTAATACGTAGGAGAGCTGTTTCGGTTGAATGACCCTTACGAAAAGCGCTTTGAAACGGGTCGAAAAGATTATTTTTATTTACATGGGCTATGAGTTGTTTGGAAACAATTCTTTCTAATATTTTACTTAATAAGGGTAGGTGGGAGATCGGGCGATAATTGCTAAATGAGTTTGGGTCTAAGTTTTGTTTTTTTAGAATAGGGGATATTATGGCAGTCTTGAGACAGGGTGAAACTTGGCCAGAGTTTAGTGAGTTCGCAATAATATCCAAGAAAATAGGAGAAAATAAGGGTGAAAGTTTGTGATATAATGATAAAGGTAGGGGATCAGTGGGGGAGGTACAGTGAGATTTCATGAGTAGGTCATTTACTTCATACAGTGAAGGAATAGTGAATGTACTTAATGAGTCAATATGATGGGTAATATATATGGTAGGATTGAGTATGGGTTGAGTAGATGCGCAAATAATATTATTAATGCTTGCAATTTTATGTTTAAAGAATTTTTCAAAAAGAGAACACAGTTGAAAATTTGACGTGTTAGGTAAAATGTGGAGGATTTTTTCATCTGGAGGAGAGAGAATTTTGTTTGCTATTTTAAATAATTTGCGAGGATTGGAGGATATCAATGCTATATTTTTGTTATAATAGATAGATTTTGAACGAGATATAGTAGATTTGTAATTTTTTCTAGCTAGTGATAGTACTAATTTAGTTTCAGTAGAAGGATTTTTAAGAAATTTCTTCTCAAATTTTCGAACACTCTTCTTGAAGATGAAAAGTTCGTGGGAGAACCAGGGAGAAAAAGGGCGGTCGGTAATTAATGTAGTTTTTGTAGGTGCATGTATATTGATAATATTTAGGAGAGTGGAGTTTAGGAGTACCGGACAGAGGGAAGTTGAAGAAGAGATCTCAGTTTTGATATTGTTTACAAATCTTGGTAGGTCAATAGACTTAAAATCTCTATATGTAATACGTTTTCGTTTAATATTTGTGAATTTTAGATTTATAGAGAATTCAATAATAAAATGATCAGTTAGTAGTTCAATTTTTTGAAAGGAGTTAGGGTTTATACATCTAATAAGAGGACTGGATAGGGGTATAAATATCATATCAAGTGTATTGCCACTAGAATGGGTAGGAAATGATATGTGTTGGCACAAGGAAAGAGACTCAGTTAGGAGTTTAAAGTCACCATGGGGATAGATGGGAGAATTATAGTGATAGTTTAAGTCACCAAGAACTATTGGTAGATAGGATGAAGATGAAGGAAGTTTATGGATAAAATCATGAAATTCATCAAAGAATAAACTGGTTTCAGGTTTTGGGGGACGATAGATAACGGTAAGATGTAGAGTTAAGTTAGGAAGCTTGAGGGTCAGCGAAATACAATCACTATATGAAAAGGGGGGGAATGAAATGGATGGAGATAGGTAAAAATCATTACGTATCATAAATCCTACCCCACCACCACGGCCCGTTTGTCGTGGAGCGAGATAGAGTGTATATCCAAAGTCCAAGATGGAGGCAAATATATCAGAGTCATTATTATAAATCCAGGTCTCAGTCAATGCGATTATAATAAATTTTTGTAATTTAAGGTATGGGAACAGAAGGGATATATTTGATCTCAAGGAGCGAATATTGATCAAGGCTATATTAGAGGATAGTCAGGCTTGAGAGGAAGAATTATTTATAAATGATTTCTTATAGTGATCAAAAGAATCAAACCATTTTGTTAGATCAGATTCAGGGATGAGAAAAGGGGGATATGAAAGAGGATTTTTTTTATCCCTAAGTTCAAATGTTTGGGAACGATTATTAAAAAATACTTTATACAAAATGGGCGTGAATTTTTGTTTTAGGGCATGATATAGTACCTTACCAAGAAGTCTAGTAGAGTCAGGTAAATAATGACGAATAAATATATGCTTAAAATTACTATGTGGTGAGATTTTTAGAAGGGAGGAGAAACATATATCACGAGCAGAAATATTAGTGAAACGTAATATAGCAGTACTGGTAAAAAATGAGGCAGAAGTAATATAAGAATGTGGAAGTTTTATATAGTCAATTAATGATACTATGAAATTATAGTTAACTTCATAAGGAAGAAGGTGTTCAAGTACTAGTATGAGGGAATTATCTATGGAGCGTATGGATGAAGACTTTGAGGAAGTTGAACTAGATAATATAGGGGTTGGTGTGTGATTTGAGGAAAATTTTAAGTCCATTAGCTTTGGAATGTTTCTAGAAGTATTAGCATTGGGCTGATGCTTGGGCTGGATATTAATAGTCGTAGTAGAAGAATATATATCAGATGTTATATTTGGCGTTACCTTGGAACAAGTATTATGTATAGATTTGTCAGTTAAAGTAGAAGGTAAATATGGCATAGTAATGGGTGGAGTAGTTGTATGATTAGTCGAAGGAAACTTATTTAAGGCTAGGCATGAGGAACATGAGAAGATGAAGTTAGGTGAATTAAATATAGCAATAGCATAAGCGGGAGGGGGGTTTTTAGAATGAAACCAGGATTTAGAAATAATAGCTGCGGGGTATAAACAATTATAATGTAAAATAGATGGACATGTTTTACATTTGAGATAATATTCGCATGCGGGAAGGTTACAATGTGAACAATTTGAGGACATGGTATACTTGAGATTGTGGGATTAAATTGAATGAAATAGATAATAATAAATATAATAATAAATGTATAAAAACTGGTCGTAACAGGGATATTTTTGAAGAAGTTTGGTATTCAGTCCGTTTTGCTATATGACGAGTTGACTTGACAAGCACCGGTTGACTTTAGTAGGCTCCTGGTATGCTTGGTGGCAGCCGGGCAATGATGGTCCGATTGTCTGAGATTTAAGGCAGTGTATCGTCCGAGGTAGAATTGATGAATCTGTATGTAAGTAAATACAGCAGTAGACTATCTAGGTGTAAGTTGGTAGCTAACCTCAAATGAAGGATGGTAGATCCGACTACCAAAAGCAAATTCCCAAGGGAGATCCACGGGAGAATATCAGTTATAATATTATTATAAACTACTAGTTAATTAATTTTATAAATAGTAAATAATGTAGCTTAGTATAAATATACATAAACAGTATGTAATATATATTTGAATTTAATTAATTTATCGAATTTATAATTCTATTATCTTTGTGATTATTATTTATTTTTTAGGATTTTTATTTTGTTATAATAAAATGTAAACAAATACTAAATATAATTATATCTAAATAAGATATGATTATAATTTAAAGACAACTATTATGTATTTCAAATAAGTTGGATATTAATATTTAATATATATTAATATAATAGATAATATAAAAAATAAATGAATACGTACTTATCTTTATAATAATAATACAATTAAAATATATTTAAAAGCTAAGCAGTTATTAACACAACTATATATTGGTTGCTATGTAAACAAAGTGAATAATAATATTATGATTAATATATATATATATATATATAAATTATAACAAAAGAATATAACATAAGTATTATGTTTATGTATATGTCGGGGTATTATATAACGTCATTAAAAAGTGACCAATAGTGGTCATAGACGTCGCATGAGTCACGTTACGCATTACATGCATGTTATGCATTGATATCATATCATATTTGTGTATTAAAAGTATTAAAAGTAATGTATTAAAGTAATTTATTAAACTGATAATTCACACATTGCTATATATATATATATATAATATATATAATATATATGTAATATATATAATATATAAAAATGACTTATATATAATGGACAATTGTTTCAATACATGAACATCTTAAATATTTTAAATCCGCAAATATTTAGATTATTATTAAAAGCTCAGGTATTTCGTGAATCTTATACATGGGCGACTTATTTCTATCATACTCTAAAAGTTAAAAGTTACGTATAATATATATTGTAATAGAAATACAGTCAATTAAACATTTCATAATAATATTCATAAATATTATTATCCATAAATATTCTTAAATATTTTATTTCTACAACTTATATTTCACGTTAACTACAGGGATTTAGTGAAATGTGTTAATACTTTAACAATATGTTCTATATATAATGTACAACCTATTTCTTAATATTGATAAATGTGTTTACCTCTGAAACAGCCTGCAGTACCCATCCCGATGAAGTGGATTGCTCCGGACCAACAGTTTCAACTCTTGCTATTGAACAAACTAAACCAACTGAACCAACTAAACCAACTGAACCAATTCGTCCAACTGAGCTAACTGAACCAACTGAACCAACTAAACCAACTGAGCCAACTGAACAAACTAAACCAACTGAACCAACTCGTCCAACTGAACCTACTGAACCAACTAAACCAACTGAACCAACTCGTCCAACTGAACCTACTGAACCAACTGAACCAACTAAACCAACTGAACCAACTGAACCAACTGAACCAACTGAACCAACTGAACCAGCTGAACCAACTGAACCAACTGAACCAACTGAACCAAATGAGCCAACTGAACCAACTGACCCAACTGAACCAACTCGTCCAACTGAGCCAACTAAACCAACTAAACCAACTGAACCAACTGAACCAACTCGTCCAACTGAGCCAACTAAGCCAACTGAACCAACTGAACCAACTGAACCAACTGAGCCAACTGAACCAACTGAACCAACTAAACCAACTGAACCAAATGAGCCAACTGAGCCAACTGAACCAACTGAACCAAATGAGCCAACTGAGCCAACTGAACCAACTCGTCCAACTGAGCCAACTAAACCAACTGAACCAACTGAACCAACTAAACCAACTGAACCAACTGAACCAACTAAACCAACTGAACCAACTGAACCAACTGAACCAACTGAACCAACTGAACCAACTGAACCAACTAAACCAACTGAACCAACTCGTACAACTGAACCAACTGAACCAACTGAACCAACTGAACCTACTGAACCAACTAAACCAACTGAACCAACTGAACCAACTCGTCCAACTGAACCTACTGAACCAACTGAACCAACTAAACCAACTGAACCAACTGAACCAACTGAACCAACTGAACCAACTGAACCAACTGAACCAACTGAACCAACTGAACCAACTGAACCAAATGAGCCAACTGAGCCAACTGAACCAACTGAACCAACTGAACCAACTGAACCAACTGAACCAACTGAGCCAACTGAACCAACTGAACATACTGAGCCAACTGAACCAACTGAACCAACTGAACCAACTAAACCAACTGAACCAACTGAACCAACTCGTCCAACTGAACCAACTGAACCAACAAAACCAACTGAACCAACTGAACCAACTGAACCAACTCGTCCAACTGAACCAACTGAACCAACTGAACCAACTGAACCAACTGAACCAACTGAACCAACTGAACCAACTCGTCCAATTGAACCTACTGAACCAACTAAACCAACTGAACCAACTGAACCAACTCGTCCAACTGAACCTACTGAACCAACTGAACCAACTGAACCAACTGAACCAACTGAACCAACTCGTCCAACTGAACCTACTGAACCAACTGAACCAACTGAACCAACTGAACCAACTGAACCAACTGAACCAAATGAGCCAACTGAGCCAACTGAACCAACTGAACCAACTGAACCAACTGAACCAACTAAACCAACTGAATCATCTCGTCCATCTGAACCAACTAAACCAATTGAACCAACTGAACCAACTCGTCCAACTGAGCCAACTAAGCCAACTGAACCAACTGAACCAACTGAACCAACTGAGCCAACTGAACCAACTGAACCAACTAAACCAACTGAACCAAATGAGCCAACTGAGCCAACTGAACCAACTGAACCAAATGAGCCAACTGAGCCAACTGAACCAACTCGTCCAACTGAGCCAACTAAACCAACTGAACCAACTGAACCAACTAAACCAACTGAACCAACTGAACCAACTAAACCAACTGAACCAACTGAACCAACTGAACCAACTGAACCAACTGAACCAACTGAACCAACTAAACCAACTGAACCAACTCGTACAACTGAACCAACTGAACCAACTGAACCAACTAAACTAACTGAACCAACTCGTCCAACTGAACCAACTGAACCAACTGAGCCAACTGAACCAACTGAACATACTGAACCAACTGAACCAACTGAACCAACTGAGCCAACTGAACTAACTGAACCAACTGAACCAACTAAACCAACTGAACCAACTCGTCCAACTGAGCCAACTGAACCAACTGAACCAACTGAACCAACTGAACCAACTGACCCAACTGAACCAACTCGTCCAACTGAGCCAACTAAACCAACTAAACCAACTGCACCAACTGAACCAACTGAGCTAACAGAACCAACTCGTCCAACTGAACCTACTGAACCAACTAAACCAACTGAACCAACTGAACCAACTGAACCAACTGAGCCAACTGAACCAACTCGTCCAACTGAGCCAACTGAACCAACTGAACCAACTGAACCAACTGAACCAACTGAACCAACTGAACCAACTCGTCCAACTGAGCCAACTGAACCAAATGAACCAACTGAACCAACTGAACCAACTGAACCAACTCGTCCAACTGAACCAACTGCACCAACTAAACCAACTGAACCAACTGAACCAACTGAACCAA
This sequence comes from Osedax fenrisi, assembly GCA_964019155.1. Taxonomy (NCBI): domain Eukaryota; kingdom Metazoa; phylum Annelida; class Polychaeta; order Sabellida; family Siboglinidae; genus Osedax; species Osedax fenrisi. Next base: position 76,723,223 of record OZ025243.1, read on the forward strand.
CTGAACCAACTGAACCAACTGAACCAACTAAACCAACTGAACCAATTCGTCCAACTGAGCTAACTGAACCAACTGAACCAACTAAACCAACTCGTCCAACTGAACCTACTGAACCAACTAAACCAACTGAACCAACTGAACCAACTCGTCCAACTGAACCTACTGAACCAACTGAACCAACTAAACCAACTGAACCAACTGAACCAACTGAACCAACTGAACCAACTGAACCAACTGAACCAACTGAACCAACTGAACCAACTGAACCAAATGAGCCAACTGAGCCAACTGAACCAACTGAACCAACTGAACCAACTGAACCAACTGAACCAACTGAGCCAACTGAACCAACTGACCCAACTGAACCAACTCGTCCAACTGAGCCAACTAAACCAACTAAAACAACTGAACTAACTGAACCAACTGAGCTAACAGAACCAACTCGTCCAACTGAACCTACTGAACCAACTAAACCAACTGAACCAACTGAACCAACTGAACCAACTGAGCCAACTGAACCAACTCGTCCAACTGAGCCAACTGAACCAACTGAACCAACTGAACCAACTGAACCAACTGAACCAACTGAACCAACTGAACCAACTCGTCCAACTGAGCCAACTGAACCAAATGAACCAACTGAACCAACTGAACCAACTGAATCAACTCGTCCAATTGAACCAACTGAACCAACTAAACCAACTGAACCAACTGAACCAACTGAACCAACTCGTCCAACTGAACCAACTGAACTAACTAAACCAACTGAACCAACTGAACCAACTGAACCAACTGAGCTAACTGAACCAACTCGTCCAACTGAACCAACTAAACCAACTGAATCATCTCGTCCATCTGAACCAACTAAACCAATTGAACCAACTGAACCAACTCGTCCAACTGAGCCAACTAATCCAACTGAACCAACTGAACCAACTGAACCAACTGAGCCAACTGAACCAACTGAACCAACTAAACCAACTGAACCAAATGAGCCAACTGAGCCAACTGAACCAACTGAACCAAATGAGCCAACTGAGCCAACTGAACCAACTCGCCCAACTGATCCAACTAAACCAACTGAACCAACTGAACCAACTAAACCAACTGAAACAACTGAACCAACTAAACCAACTGAACCAACTAAACTAACTGAACCAACTCGTCCAACTGAACCAACTGAACCAACTGAGCCAACTGAACCAACTGAACATACTGAACCAACTGAACCAACTGAACCAACTGAGCCAACTGAACCAACTGAACCAACTGAACCAACTAAACCAACTGAACCAACTCGTCCAACTGAGCCAACTGAACCAACTGAACCAACTGAACCAACTGAACCAACTCGTCCAACTGAGCCAACTGAACCAACTGAACCAAATGAGCCAACTGAGCCAACTGAACCAACTCGCCCAACTGAGCCAACTAAACCAACTGAACCAACTGAACCAACTAAACCAACTGAAACAACTGAACCAACTAAACCAACTGAACCAACTGAACCAACTGAACCAACTGAACCAACTGAACCAACTGAACCAACTGAACCAACTGAACCAACTGACCCAACTGAACCAACTGAACCAACTGACCCAACTGAACCAACTCGTCCAACTGAGCCAACTAAACCAACTAAACCAACTGCACCAACTGAACCAACTGAGCTAACAGAACCAACTCGTCCAACTGAGCCAACTGAACCAACTGAACCAACTGAACCAACTGAACCAACTGAACCAACTGAACCAACTCGTCCAACTGAACCAACTGAACCAACTAAACCAACTGAACCAACTGAACCAACTGAACCAACTGAGCTAACTGAACCAACTCGTCCAACTGAACCAACTAAACCAACTGAATCATCTCGTCCATCTGAACCAACTAAACCAATTGAACCAACTGAACCAACTCGTCCATCTGAGCCAACTAAGCCAACTGAACCAACTGAACCAACTGAACCAACTGAGCCAACTGAACCAACTGAACCAACTGAACCAACTGAACCAAATGAGCCAACTGAGCCAACTGAACCAACTGAACCAAATGAGCCAACTGAGCCAACTGAACCAACTCGTCCAACTGAGCCAACTAAACCAACTGAACCAACTGAACCAACTAAACCAACTGAACTAACTGAACCAACTAAACCAACTGAACCAACTGAACCAACTGAACCAACTGAACCAACTGAACCAACTGAACCAACTGAACCAACTGAACCAACTGAACCAACTAAACCAACTGAACCAACTCGTCCAACTGAACCAACTGAACCAACTGAACCAACTAAACCAACTGAACCAACTGAACCAACTCGTCCAACTGAACCAACTGAACCAACTGAGCCAACTGAACCAACTGAACATACTGAGCCAACTGAACCAACTGAACCAACTGAACCAACTAAACCAACTGAACCAACTGAACCAACTCGTCCGACTGAACCAACTGAACCAACAAAACCAACTGAACCAACTGAACCAACTGAACCAACTCGTCCAACTGAACCAACTAAACCAACTGAACCAACTGAACCAACTAAACCAACTGAACCAACTGAACCAACTAAACCAACTGAACCAACTAAACCAACTCGTCCAACTGAACCAACTAAACCATCTGAACCAACTGAACCAACTGAACCAACTGAACCAACTGAGCCAACTGAACCAACTGAACCAACTAAACCAACTAAACCAACTCGTCCAACTGAACCAACTAAACCATCTGAACCAACTGAACCAACTGAAGCAACTGAGCCAACTAAGCCAACTGAACGTCCTATATTTGGTTATTAAATATTAATAATCTCCAATTACTTAAGTATATTATAATACGTATGCAAATCAACAGTATAATTATTTTTGTCTAGAAAAAATGAGTATTTGTTCATTTTAAATATATTTATCAAAAAAATTTTCTAATTACAAAATTAAATCATATATAAATTATAATTTAAATAATATAATAACCTGGGAAATATTTATATGTATCATCATGAAACATCATCATATTTATACTTGATTACATAATATGCTGACTTATGATATACGTATTTCTATATTATTAACGCGTATTAATATATACGTTTATTACTTTTACATATCAGGTTGTATTACTGGACCCAGGGGTATCAGCCATTGTAAAGGTCAAGCTGATGGCGATTATCAGTACTGTAACGGATGTGGTAACTACGTAACCTGTATCGGTGGTCACATGGTTACTATGACGTAATAGTGGTCAGCATCGTACTGCATCATTGTTATGCAATAATACACTTATGATATATACTTCCATTACCGCAAATAACAATTAACAACAATTAAATATCACTATTTTTTTTAGTTAAGCATATCTTTTTAAATCTTCATTTTGTACTATTTATTATCATTTGTTTCAATTTTGTTTTCTATTAATATTTTATGTTTTGTCAGACGTCAATTTCTAAGGTAAAAATAAACTAATCTAAATTAAAATAACTTGCACCTATTAAGAAATATCTTAACTATATTCTAGCAACCACATTTCTGTAGCGCTATCGGTGTATCGATATGACCCATATACAAGATAATCCGTTTAGCTTTTGTAATTAGAAATCAACTATCAATATAAAACATGTACGTTATCTGTACGAATTTATGAATTCAAATTCATACGAATTCTAATCCGCTACTCGTGCGATTTACAGTACAGGGATATGCGAGGTAGAGTTATGAGAAGCTGCCCTGGTAAACTAGTATGGGATGACACGCTAAAGAGATGCGAGCACGTCTCGTCAACCTGTGGGATACCTGTTAGTTGTAATTGTTATATTGATCATATCAGGTGTATTAGTTGTTTGTTTAACATGATATATATATATATAATTATTTTAAATTAACAACCCTAATCAATAATATATTTATATATATATATATATATATATATATATATATATATATATGTTGCATAGTTTAATTAATTTAAAATAAATATATATAATTATAATTATTATATATAGTATATTTTCTACTAGCTAGGATAACTTAGTATATACTATATCGTATGTTAGATTATCCTACATGAAAACTATACAATATTGAATGTGACTCATCAAAATGCAGGTATAGTCCGATAGAAGACATGGTGTTATAATGAAACATACTAAACGTATTAATACAATACATATACCAACAATAGGAGAAGATATCATCGTGATGTAAACAAATAGTTGACATTAACTGAACATTTCTTCTATATTCTTTATTTCGTATAATCTTTGTGTATTTCAATAAAGTATGTTATAATTAATACATAAGTTATCGTTATATTTTCTATATAAAAATCTATCGAATACATATAACAAAAACCAATCCCAGTAATATATTATTGTATTTCTAAATAAATAATGTATACATATCTATTACCATTATATTTATTATCACCAATATATAATAATAATAAATCAAATATATATTCTAATATAGGATCCTATATATACAGATATAAATTGTATATGAAAACGTATTTATGTATTAAGGTACGCAAAATATAAATTTGAAAATCCCTAGACGATTCAACGTGTATTAAGATGAATTTAATAAAAATTAACATAATTTTTTTTAGAGGCCACAAATTATATTATAAATTATGTTATTAAATTATAAATGTTAATCATCATTTTTTTTTAAATTATTAAATTAATAAATATTAAAAAAAGGTGTTATATTGCTATTATATATACGTATATATAACATATAATTATTATTCTTTTAAAAAAATTATAAATAAAAAAAACAACATAAATCACAAAATCACAAAATCCAGGAAATATTTTAACATATTTATCGACATACAATAATTGATAAATATAATTATAAGACAATGTTGTATTTTTATTAAAATATGGTGTATAAAAACTGATTAATACGCAATTTAAATTACTTCCTATTAACCCCATGTTAACATTAGTATCTATCCCATACTAATTTTCTTAGAAAAGCATATTATACATAAGCATAATATGCATTTTAATATACTGAACTATACACAATTATATTCTTGATTAAACTAATACAATTATAAGTACTTGTATAATAAGAGTTATCCGTATAGATTTTCAAATTTTGTATATTAAATTTATATATTTGCAAATAAATAGGCAAGAAACATTTATTTCAAATATTTATTTTATTTTATAGACATATGTATATTACATATTATATGTAAAAATTAAAAAAAAAGTATATAGTAAAATTGTAGAATTATTGGTTTATTAAAAGAAAAACATTATTAAAAATTATATTGAAAAAGTTATCAACTTCATGAAAAAGCATTTTTTCGTAAAATAAAATTTAAAATTTAAAAGCAAAATATAAATATAAAGTAAAATTTTAAATATTAAAATAGTTAAAACACATATGTGTTGTTTTTCCCTCTATATTTGTACACATCTTATTTTATTGTTATTTTTATCTATTATTATAATTTTATTATTATTTATATATAATATTTATATATTTATTTGTATTTTAACTATTTTAATATTTAAAATTTTACTTTATATTTATATTTTGCTTTTAAATTTCTAATTTTATTTTATCTTTGTCAATTTTATTACTGTTTGTTTTTTTTTCCATTCCTTTTACTGGCAGGTAGATATCTCGATTAGTTCAGTGAACTTCTATATCTACCTGGGTTCATTCTCGTGTATTACGACGAACCAATCTGATTATATTATATTATATATAATATATTATTTTTTTACATCATAAAAAGCTATATAAAAATCTATATGTTCATAAATATTCATGAACTATATAGTTCATAAATCGACCACAACGAACGAATAGTATAAGGCTACCAACTTTCAGTAAGGATGTGCCAAGTCCTTAATACCTTGAGATGAACCCCTCACAATAATACCGGTAAACTTAGTACTCGGCATATAATACACCACCGCACGCTACAATCAATATACAAAAAACACGAAATCCTTTCTCTTTATAAAATAAAAAATAAATAAATATAATATAAATAATAAAATAATAATAAACAGTTAATACAAATAATAAATAGTAATGATAAAATAAATATTATAAATAAAATTACAATAAAATATATACAAGAAATAATAATAATAATAATAATAATAATAATAATAATAATAATAATAATAATAATAATAATAATAATAATAATAATAATAATAATAATAATAATAATAATAATAATAATAATAATAATAATAATAATAATAATAATAATAATAATAATAATAATAATAATAATAATAATAGGTAACTCGTAAAACAAATGTAATCAAATAATAATAAGAATAATAATAAACAATACATTTAAAAACAAATAATAATACAATTGTTAAAATATATAAATATTGTAAAAACTAATTTAATTATAAAACTATTACAATTACTGAATTTCATCATTTGTTAAAAATATATATAAAATGAATACAAATAAATAAATAAATAAATAAGAATTTAATAGTGACCAATAATTTTTTTTGAAACATTTACAATTTTTTTTGAAAAAAACACTAACGTTAGTGTTTTTTATATCAATATATAGTGAATTCCATAACAAATGACCTTTATAACCAATACAGAATTTATCATAATAAAATTGACTTGCTTTGTAAATATGGCACTTCCTCTAAGCAAGCCTATAACCTATTCTTCACCTTATTAGGTAAATCAAAACCCAGGCACCTTCCTGACCAACCGGAAATAGTCCTCTGCTCCTCCTTTGTTAATTTCTTCCAGAATAAAGTATCAAACATCATCTATGCTCTCTCTAATGTGAATGTTGATCTCCTCACTCTCAATCTTCACTAGCTCCCCATAATAAATGGTCCCGTTTCACTCTCCCTACTCGTCCCTATGTACTCTTTCTAAACACTCGACCCTATTCCTCTCACTTTACTTCGTACCCTTTCGCCATCGTTAATTGACACCCATAACAATGAGCATTCATGCGTCCCTTATTACTTCCATCGTACCAAAGTCTATGAAACATTCTTATATCACCCCAATTATAAAAAAAACTACCCTTAACCTCTCCAACCTGTCGAGCTATAGACACTTATCCCAGTTTTCATCAATATCTAAGACCTTGGAGCGAATTGTATCTTCTCAACTTAACACTATATCACTACCAATTCAATAATTGATAAGTTTTAAAGCGCTTACTTACCCAATCGTAGCACTGAATCAGCACTGCATCTTATCATTAATGATCTACTCATATCCATTGACAACAAAGCCCCCTGCTACCTTGTGTTACTTGACCTATCCAGTGCTTTTGACACTATAAAGTTTAGAATCCAAATCATGACATTCTTGCTCTACGACTCAATGAATCGGTATTCATGGTCAGTACACATCTGGTTTATGTCCTTCTTTTCCTTAAGGTCCTCTTCACTGAAAATTAACTCATCCTTCTCTACTCCCTTTATCATCACTCACGGCGTTCCACACGGCTACGTGCTTGGTCCTTTACTTTTTATTATTTATATTTTACCCATAAAATCCATATTTCGTAAATATCCTTACATCCACTACCATCTATTTGCCGACGATCTACAAATGTATACTTCTTTTCCCATTTCCTGTGACTCTAACTCTATTCAACTGTCTATTTTTAACTGCCTCACAGAACTTACTGACTGGTTCTCCCATAATTCCCTATCACTTAATATGAATAAAACTGATACCATTATTCTCTCCAGAACTATATACCCCCTAATCATCACCCACCCATTTCTACTATTCCTCCCTACATCACAATCCATAACAACTCTTGGTTTCACCATCAACTCCCACTTAGATTATTCTGACTACATCTATAATGATTCGCAATTCCACCTATTTTCTTTATAACATTAGAAAATTACGCAATAAATTGACTTTTTCAATGACTAAAAGTCTAATACACTCGCTAGTCTTCAGTAGACTTATATACTGCTCACTTATATGCTGCTCACTTATATATAATATACCCCTAAAGCTTATAATTAAACTTGAGAAGATACAACGACGTGCTATACGCACCCTATATAAACTGAAGTTCTCTTCAATAGTATCAATATCGACTCTAATGCGATCACTCGGCTGGCTTAAGTTTAGATATCTCTGCAGGTACAGACTACTATGCATCACCCATAAGGTGATACATCTTAGATCTCCCGAGTACCTAGCTGACTTGATCAGTATGCATACCCTTAGTCGAGCTAGCAGGAAATGTCACACAATCAAAATTGTGCAACGCTCGACTATCTCTGCTCACTCTGAATCTGCTGTCTCTGTTGTAGCTCCAAAATACTGGAATACTATACCATATTACATTAGGTGCTTAAATCCGAGTCACTATTTTAATGTAAACTCTCCACGCACCTATTAACATTGTAATCTACCCTCCCTTTTCCTTTATTTTTATTGTACTTTATTTTTGTTTCCTTCTCATAATGCCCATAACAACCACTTAATTTTGTAGTCAATAAAACATTTTAAAATAAACAAAATAAAAAAAGACATGTAATCTTGCATGAACAAACTACTTATCTAAATACATTTTTTGAATTATATAAATATATATATATATATGAATTTTAAAAATAAAGAAATATATAGGCGACAAGATCAACTTTATTACAATACATACATATTATTATATACTAAATATTATTAAATTATAATAATATAATATAAATATAAATATAAATATAAATATATATATATATATATATATATATATAATACGAAAGCGATCATTTACATTAATGAAATAATACGATTATTTACGATTAATCGGCGACGAACCTCTTCCGGTTCGAGAGTTAACCACGCCTACTATCGCCACCTAGCGTCCCTGGCGAGCGTTACAGAACCACGTACGTAGTGAGCTCGGGTCGTACGCACCTACAATGGGTGTCCGCGCACCTCGCGAACCGCGTGGAGAAGCAGTTATCCACGCACCACTGTTGCATGGTCGCCTGAGCCTCGTACGTTACCGTCGGCTGGTAATACGAGTCTACGCACATGAGGCGCGTTGGTCCCGTGGTCGTAGTAGTGCTGGTGGCGACCGTGGGGTTGGTGGCGGCCGTGGGGCTGGTGGCCGCCGTGGGGCCGGTGGAGGCCGTGGGGCCGGGGTTGCGACATCGACAATGGGTGCTCTCGCAGTTAATGGTACCGATCTCGGAGCACGTGGACTGGCACCACGCATCTAGGTTATAGTACAGATCGGTGGCCTCGTATAGGCCGTCCGCGCATACCACTACGTAGGTGGCGACGGTGGTGGTTGTGGTGGTTGTGGTGGTCGTCGTTCTGGTGGAGGTCGTCGGTGATTATCTTATTATTTATTTGATTTAATTTTATTTAGTAAAGCGAATAAATAGTGGTTTACAAGCGAATATATATATATTAGGTTGGAGTGAAATTCGAAATAATTATGGCGATCTGGTTATGACTCGAGATAGTGATGTAACGTTATACGTGAATTAGTGACATTATTTATTCTCCACGTATAATATATATATATAACACCTATATATATAAGTATAGTATAGAGTATAAAGTATAACTATTGGCTAACGGTGGCAATGTGGTAGTGGTAGGTTTAAAGTAGGTGCCTCCGTTCACGGATATCTTAACATCGCTGCAACCGTAGAACTCTTCCTGAGGTCCGCAACCTTTACAAGTTTCTCCGGTTACGGGGTCGGTGTCGACGTTGTTACCTAAAGGGGCGTATGCGTGTTGTCTAAATGGGCGTATGCATGTTGTCTAAAGGGGCGTATGCATGTTATATAACAGGGCGTATACATGTTACCTAAATGGGCGTATGCATGTTACCTAAAGGGGCGTATGCATGTTGTCTAAAAGGGCGTATGCATGTTTTCTAAAAGGGCGTTTACATTTACCTAAAGGTGTGTATGTAGATTACCAAATAGGCGTATTCATGTTACATAAAGGAGCGTATTCATGTTAATTATAATTATAAAAAAGTATACTAATAACGTATAAAATTATAAGGAAATAAGTCATACTAAAATAGAATAGTGATTATATATATATATATATCTATATTTATATATATATATCTATATTTATGTATACATCTATAGTACTATTGATATCTAACCGGCATGATATTTCCACTGAAGCATACACTTATCACAGAGAACCGCAGCGGGTAGAGTGACCGTCACGTTGATGAACATGTCTCCGTCGTATATAGGGAACCTAGTGCCGCTTCCGTCCGATAATTCTAGCACGTTCTGGTCCAGACACGCCTGATACGGTGACACGTTACCGCCGAGTTTAGAATGCGTTATTTAGAGAAAACGTATTAGTTAATACTTATTAGTATATATATATACCTATAGGTTTCAAGTTAGAAATATAATTGATGGAAAAAAAAGTTCCATACAAAAATTGAGATTCATATATCGTAATACAAGCCCCAGCTAACAGTAATAGCCTATAGGCATACCTTAGCCTACTAAGTATTATAATAGTAACATAATATACTTTTAAAATTAATAGCAGCATAATAGAGTTTTAATGGAAACATAATAACAGAATAATAGCACAATATAAACATATAATAGCTATTAGTTATGCTATTATATTGCTATTACGACGCTATTACTGTTAGACGGGGATAGAAAGTTTACAGGAAAATGATAAATGGTTAATTTTTAGGCTGTGTTTGAATACATGTTGATGTATTAGAGGAAATATTATAATGGGTTAGATATGAAGTTATATATGGGTTTAGAATGGACTAGAGGAGCGGTTAGTGAAGGGTTTAGGATGGGTTTGAAACAGAGAGGTGTTAACACCACTAACGTGAGTTGCTTTGTTCTGCGCGGTGTCCGTGTCGCATAGTCTGAATTCCACGTAACCGAGGTGATTGGCCGTCAACTGGACTTGTATCGTGATCTGTTGACCTTGGCTGCGTGGGTTTACGTCATCGTTAAGCGTTGTGACGTCATCGTTACATGCGCGTGTGGTTACGTCATTGTTATTTACGTATGTGCAAGGTTATCGGGTGGGCGATAATAGCACTGATCGCGATAACGATAGCAATCCATTATGCGCTATATATATATTTAATAATAGTATGTATTGATTGAAATCAAGATATATATATATATATATAATAATAATTAACTATAACTATATAATTAATATATATATATATATATATATATATATATATAATGGCTGAAAATAATTAAAAAATATATTTTATTTTTAAGCTATTGTAGATTGTACAATGTACAATGTACAGTAGGGTAGCTCTTTTGATAATTTTTTAGTTCCCTTCATATAAAAGTGCCATTCGGAATAACTCCTTTTAATAATTCCATATATAATAACATAATAATAATTGAAAACTGACAAAAATTCAGAAAGCGAAACCATATTCAAAAATAGATAGGAATTTACAGTGAAAATTTATGAAAAAATTTAAATTACAGATATCTGTATATATAAAAAAGAAAATATTGTTTACAAGTAAAAATTGCCTTTTAGCATATGTAATATATAGAAACCTCCTTAAAAAATATTAACACATTTTTTAAAAAATAATAAAATCGATCCACGAAAATTTTAATTTTAATTTTTAATTTTTTCTAAATCGAAAAAAAAAATATCAATGGAATAATAAAAAAAAAATTATAATATATCATCATTATATGAATATGCAATTATAAGTATTGATATAAAAATACCATATATTTATTCAAAAAATTACTTTTATTAAGCATTTTAACAACAAATAAATGTTGGGGTAACGATTTTTTTGTTAGAAAAATAAATATTTGTTGTTCATTATACCTCGTAGATATCAATTATAGGATCACAACATAGGTTGATCCTTAATTTAAATAATTTATCAAAAAAATAGTTGAATAAATTACATTAATTAAAAAATAAAAAAAATTTAAATTAATTTGAAATTTTTAAATAATTTTTTACTTTATTAATATTATAATATATTTATACACGTATTTGCCAAATATTTTATTTTTATGACAACGCACACTTGCACAAATATATAAAATACTTAAGAAAAAAATTCTATTTATATAAATTTACATTGTAAAATAAATGCAAATATTTCTTCATTAAAGTGCTTTTTTTGCTTTTACTTTTGCTTTATCAATATTAAATATTTTTTGATGAAATTTATAAATATGTTTATTATGACATTTATGACATACAGTGAGCGAGATAGCAATACTTTCAAAAACGGGCTACCCTACTGTACATTGTATACATTGTGAGGAAACACTACTTTCGCGGGCTTACATGTACATAAATACGAAAACGACTAGTTTTTAAAACTCTGCAACTTAAAATATTTTACATATTTTTACCAATTTTTTTCGCAGATTTATTAATAATACTTAAATCTATCATAATAACGTTTTTTTTTAAATTATATACATTTGATCTTAAAAGGAGAATTTCAAAAATAAAAATGAAAAAAATGAAGAAAAACAGAAATAATATTGTAATATACTATTAGATTATATTTAAAAAAAACTTAATTATTATGCAATTGAATGTTGTTAATGTTAACAATATCATTTTTACGTATAAATACATATATATATATATATATATATATATATATATATATCAGTGTTCATTCTAGAGCTACCCAGCTACCCAAATTGGGAAGTGCCCTAATTTTGTGGGTAGCTGCCCTAAATATATAATTATATGGATTAAGTTTAATTATTAAGTCATTATTAATATACTTGTAATATCATTAATTAAATGTGTTATATCTATAATTAAAGGAATATATTATTTATTAAATGTCAGTTTTCCAATGAATATTTATAAAATGACGATTAAATGTGTTATTATTATATTATTAAGTATTAAAATAATGAAGAATTTATTATTTAATAAATGGCAGATTTTTAATAAATATTTGTAAAATGGTGATTAAATGTATTATTATTATTCTAATATTATTTAAGTATTCAAATAATGGAGAATATGAATAACTTCTGTCATAACATTAGGATAAATTCATTATTTTTCAAATAATGGCGAATATATACTATTTGCCCTTTGTAATATCCGTTTGATATTTTATATAAACAAACAATTTAGATTCAAATACAAATTAAATATGAAATATGATAATAAACTGCTTGATCTATATTTAGAATAATCTATTTTTAGATTGGGTAGCAAATTCACTAACCAAAATGAAAATTGGGTAGCAAACTTTAAATATTGGGTAGTGAATTTGCTACCAATTTATATTTATAATAATATATGAAAATTAATTCAATAATTATTTTTATTCCAATTCTTTTCTCCCAATATAAATCACGTGATTGTTTTATTTAAAATTTGTAATTTTTATATATTTATTCAAAATTCTATTTTAAAACGTAATATTAAAGTGATATATGACATATTAAAAACCATGAAAATATAAAAATAATGAAACATTTAATCACCAATATTATTAATAAGTTCACTGTTTTTTATATTCATAATAATTAAACTGTATACTTTTTAAATGTATTATAATCTAATTATTAAATTTAAAATTATTATTTTTATTATTACATTAATATTTAATAATATCATATTATATATTAATTATCATACTTATCATAATTATTATTCTTATATATAATATATAATGTTTAAAATATAATGTCATAAATAGCATGTATTATACTACTTATTAGTTATTATATATATATTGAATTTAAAATCAACCGTTGTACGGAGTACGTACTGCATGTTGATACATGAGCATGACATATTTTATATTGATTTTATTATGATAAAATTGGTATCACTGGAAAGCTTATTAAATTATATAATACAATTCATATTATGTTTTTTTTAATTTGTATTTAAACAAAAGATATTAACAAAAATGTGCAAACAAATTATTACATTTTAATAATCAATACAATAATAATATACATTCTAATTAATTTTTTATATTATGAAATTAAAATATCTTATATAAATTATATATAATAATGTGTACCAGTATGATATAATAATATTAATATAGATATAGGTATTTTTGTATATTTTTATCTACATATAAGTATTTTTAAGTATTTATAAGTAGGATATGTTATATGATATATTATATATCGTTAATTGTATATATATATAATATATAATTAATGAAAATAATTACTATATATTATATATTTAGTATCTTATAATTTGTATTATATAGAAACTTATTTATTTATATATTCATGTAAATACATTTCCAAGCAAATAACTAATCCTGTATACTTAACATAATAGTATACAGATGTTTCTCGCGAAATATATCATTATGCTTATAATAATCATTATAATAATATGAAAGTTTAAATTATAAATATACTATTCGATTGATTAGTAATATTACCAATACATTTATATAAAAAAATAAGTGTAGGATATATATATAAGTTTGATAGAGTTACTATTACATTATTATAATAAATATATAATTATAAATATGATATTACAATAATCATAATATTATAACTTATCGAGAACCAAATTACTTATATATCAAACTACTCGAACATCTAATTTTAAAAATATAACTTCTCGACTACCTAATTTTCAATATAACATATCAACCATCTAATTTCCAATATTATAAGATCTCGACTACATAATTTTCAATATTAAGACATATCGACAACATAATTTTCAATATTATAAGATCTCGACTACCTAATTTTCAATATTATAACATATCGAGAACATAATTTTCAATATTATAAGATCTCGACTACATACTTTTCAATATTATAACATATCGACAACATAATTTTCAATATTATAATATCTCAACAACATAACTTTCAATATTATAAGATCTCGACTACCTAATTTTCAATATTATAACATATCAACAATATAATTTTCAATATTATAAGATCTCGACAACATAATTTTCAATATTATAAGATCTCGACAACATAATTTTCAATATTATAAATGCTCGAATTTCAAATTTTTAATATCTGAATATCTCATGAATCAAATGTTGAGAGATTGAATATAAAAAGAATTATTTGATATCAATGTATTAGAATTACAATTTGTAAATCATTTAATTGTAAACGAATAATAAGTAATCGAATCGAATACTGATTTGCTATTTATTTACATATCTAATTCAAAAAGTCTCCTAAGTAGCTTTTGTAAGTAACACTTGTTACAGGTTTAAATTGCCTCAGGGTATAAGTGTCCATCTAATATATTATTTATCATAAATGAATTTATAATTAGATGGCGAAATTACCCATATATGTCATCCTACATTTTACTTAGTAAAATATATTTAAATGCCCTATAATAATTTTTTTTGGTAGTTGCCCGGAAACCTAGAATGAACACTGATATATATATATATATATATATATATATATATATATATATATATATATATGTATATGTAATAATGAGTGGTCGAAATAGCTGTTGGCTTATGACACCATTCAAAATTATAAGTGTATTTAATTAATGTTATTCAATTATTAGATGTTCCTACCGTTGTATTTAATTACTTTTTATTCAATATTCGAACAGAAACCATACACTAATGCTACTAGGAATATACGCAACATTACTATGTAGATTAGTACACTGTAATGTTATCCACGTGTCAACAGATAATCAAAAAAAAGAAATAATATTATTACATCTAATATAATTCAGATTATAATATTTCTACGCGACAGTTCATTGGTCCACCCAATTATATTAATTAAAATTAATTAAAATTAAAATAAACTAAATAACATTAAATAAAAAAACACAAAAATCAATATATACGAAAACAACATTTATACTTTTATAATTATTATAATACAAAACTAAAAAAAAATAATTAAAATATATAATACACAATTAAAACAACTACATTAAAATACAAAACACGTTAGTCTTCTATATACATGTATCGTCACTGTATACTCTATAGTAGGGTAGCCCGTTTTGGTAACATGTTTAGTTCCCTCCATAAAAAAGTTCCAGCTATTTCGGAATAACTTCTCTTTATCATTCTAGATACAATTAAAAAAAATAATTGAAAACTGATAACAATTAAGAATGCTAAACAATATTTTAAAAAGATAGGAATTTACATTGAAAATTACGAAAAAAAATAAATTACAGATATATGAAAGGAAAAATTGTTTACAATTAAAAATTGCCTTTTAGCATATATAGTATATAAAAACATTATTACACAAACATATTTGAAAAATATAAATATTAAAATATTTAAATATTTAAAAAATATTTAAAATTTGTTTAAAAAAATAATTAAATCGATCTAACGGAAATTTTAATTTATTTAAAAAAAATGTCTAAATAGAAAAAAAGTATCTTAAAACATATAAACATATAAAAAATTATAAGTAGTAATATAAAAATAGCATACTCTAGCAAAACTTCAAAAACGGTCTACCCTAGTGTACACTGTATACAGTATGTACGATAAACTATATACATTATGTACGATAAACTATATAGTACAGGGGTAGACTGTACGGTGTACACGTATCGTAGTTTACGAACCTGTAATGTTCGACGACCCAGCCCTCCATGTAGATGCCACCCCACTCGTTGTCCTTAACGACCGCCCCCACGGGGTCCCCGCATACACCGCAGTCGCCTCCGTGTAACAACCACTGGTACTGCGGGGGCGTTAAGTCGACGTTACGTGTAATGGGTGAAAGCGTAGGAAACGGGTTAGCGTGTATTCGCTATTAATACGAAGTGCTATTTACGATGAGTAACTTCTGGTTGCAAGCGCGGGTTCGGGCTTACCATGTTAATTATAGCTCTAGCTAAAAATGCTAAGGATACTAAACTAATAAAGATAGTGGAGTAATTTTTCTTTTATTTAATATATATTATTCTACTGCATAAAAGTATTGAGTTTTTATAAATATAATTTATTTAAAATTATGTAAAAAAAATAGTTTAAAATAGTTGAAATATATTTTATATTTTTTTATTAAAAATTTGAAGATTATTATAATTTATTTTAAAAATATAAATTATAATACAATGTCCTATAAATATTAATATAGTATTATATGTTATTTATATACAGTAACAATTTCAGATAATAATATTAATAATCAAAGAATTAGTATGCTTATTAAGTGCAAAAAGTAAAAACTGGAGAAAATAATATTCAATGTTTTTTTTTAAATAAATAGTATGTCAATTTCATATGATTTTTAATTCGATTGATTACATAAAATACTTTATATTGATAGACATACTCCATTATAATTTAAAATAGTTTATAATTTGATAAATAAGATACTGAACATGGATAATACGTAATACAAAAATATTATTCATATGTTAACCCGCGCTTGCACCCTTAATAACGTGTGTAATATTATCTAAATTAAGTAAGCAAAACGGAATTAGTGCGAACACCCTATAATAAATAGAAGCGTGCTGCGCCTACCTGTACATCTATCACTAACGTTATATCCTCCGCAGAACTGAGCGTTATCGTCAAAGTTGACCACCGTGGGCCATCCGTACCTCCACATAGTACCCCTACCCGGAGGGTGCAGTAGTCTACCGTGACCTTCGACTCGAGCCAACGCTAACGCTAGAAACAGCACTGAGCACGATACGGCGAACATGGCTGCGGTATCGGTGATGGATGCAGTGTGACCGTCGATCGGGAGGCGGGCGTATTTATATCGCGCGAGAGGCGTCACGCTTCGGTGATCACGCCTGTCTAATTCAGGGCGCGCGAGCGCAGCTAACGATTAAACCGCATATTTTAAACGCGTAAATATATATATAATTATATTAGTATTGATTATAATCTACTGAAATATATAGAGCGATATGCTATATAATATAACGAAAAAAGCTTAGTAAGGCCATATTACCTCAATATAAAAATACTAACAATAAATCCCTTTACCAATACTAATTTAACAATAGGTGGCCATCGTTTTTTTATAATATATCCTAATTATATGTGTCGGTAAACATAGCCAGGCGTCTTTAGCGTCCTAATTGAGGGTAATTATAACGTGTAATGCGTAGCGCAAGACAATCATAACCAGCGCGTACCCTTAGGGTAGGTGTAGTATCAGTAAGCACGGGTGTATATATGTATACTATTTACTATATACTATATACTTATGTATTTTACGTAATACCCTAACCGCATGTAGATATCGGGCTTAAGATGATTCACTTAAGATGATTCACTTAAGATGATTCACTTAAGATGATTCACTAACAAAACGCACGTGTTTGTAACATATAACATATGTTATTGTATTCTGTGTATACACAGTTATAACTATTAACTCTACTATGACATGTGATGATCATATTATTAACGTCATTCGTATAGACAATGTTTTTATACATATATACATATATATATATATATATATATATATATATACAAAAAAAAAGTAAAGCCAACTTTAAAAACAGTTTTCATATTTCATATCAGTGATAACAATTAGTCTAGAACCAGTTAAAATATCTCAAGTGAGAACAATAATGCAGGCCAGTGTAGTTTAAAGTATTTTAATTATTATGTAAATCATTTTATATGTTATATTAATGAAGGATTTAAAATATCCGTATATTTGTCTCTACAAAAGGAATCTTTTAGAATTGTGAACTCAGTAATAAGAAGGAACGGTCATAATGAAGATTAAAAATTAATTTTGTAAGTGTTTATTTCTTAAGTATCTAGTAACCTAGTCATATAACGATTATGCTAGGGCTATGTAGTAATTATAGTGAAATACACCGTATGTATAATAGAGATATGTATATCAATGCTAAGTCTGCAGACTTAGAGCATGCCCTAAATACATGGATATAAATATATATATATATATATATATATATATATATATAAATATATATATATATATATATATATATATATATATATATTAAGGGGTATAATTGAAAAATGATAATGATAATTAAAATCAACACAAATAATACAATGAGATTTCAGATACTTAATTAAGTATGAGTATATAATTAATGTACTATAGTACACCTATAGGTAAACGAATTCATCAAAAAAATCAAAATAATCAGGTGTTGGAGATGATATTAAATTTGAATAAAATTTACTGATTTATTAATGTTCAATATTGTAATTAAGTTATATAATAAGTATAAGGAGATACATTATATACGAATATAATGTATTTACAATATTAAGTTTGATTTCAATAGAAACCCAATCCTCCATCCTGACCTAAGATATGGATGTATGCTTATTTTATATACTTCTTTAATAGTAATAACTTAGGTGAAGTAGAGATTATATATTGAAAGGCGTAAATACGCATTCATCCTTTTTGCATAGTTAAATTTAACTAGCATTAATGCACATTCACTATTAACAAATATAACTTTCGTTAATGAGTAATGTACAATGTACACTGTATATAGGGTTTTTTTTCTGGATTTGATAGTGGATTATGAGGAAATATAGGTATCATATGATGCTTATGATATATATATATATATATATATATATATATATATATATATATATATATATATATATAATTTAGGCTTTTATGTATATAAAATAATAATATTAATTAAATAATAGAATTAAAAAAAAAATTATATTTAAATAATTTAGATAATTTATAATTTCTAATTATATTACATACACATAAACAAATACATATGCACAAATAAATAAATAAAAATACATCTACATAAATACATTCACATATATATGGTAGGAGAAACATTGAAATTATATTTATTAGTTTATAATTTAATTATAATAATACATTTATTAAAATTATATATATATATATATATATATATATATATATATATATATATATATATATGTCTATATATGTATAAATATATATTAACGTACAATGTACGTTATATTATAAAAAATACATATAAATGTGTGTGATTTTTTGAAAGTGCGTGTAATATATATTATGTATTTGAAATAATCAATAATGTGTGTGTGCGCGCGTGTGTGCAGTGCACACTGTGCACTCCACACTCTCCGTTCATAACAATGGCTCTAACCACTTATTATCTGATAGGCGCGCTAACTATAGCTGATTAAGATACGATAAAGCGTTCGTCTAACCGCAGAGATACATCAATATGTAATACACACACATCATTAGGTAATACACACACCTCATTAGGTAATGTTACGTAATTATAAACACGTACGCGGCTATGACGCACTAGCCTAGTTACGTTGTGGGGCCGACGGGTGCAGAGCGTGTCGTATTGTTATGTATACAATATGTATACAATATGTATACAATATGTATACAATATGTATACAGTGTATTGTCGCACGTCTACTGCGCACGTAACACTGTTGGTATCGATCGCTAATTATGTGGGGTATTGTTATTAACTATTGTTAGGTCGGTGATTATGTAATCATCATTATCAGGTGCGGCGTACATTGTGTGCGTACGTGTGTGCGACGCGCACTGAGCGTGTATTGTTAATGGTAGGCGGTCTTTTGATTAACGTATGAGTAATATTTAGTATCCACTGAAATTA
Organism: Osedax fenrisi; assembly: GCA_964019155.1. Taxonomy (NCBI): domain Eukaryota; kingdom Metazoa; phylum Annelida; class Polychaeta; order Sabellida; family Siboglinidae; genus Osedax; species Osedax fenrisi. The sequence goes on from OZ025243.1 coordinate 76,743,835, forward strand.
TATTTATTAGTTTATAATTTAATTATAATAATACATTTATTAAAATGATATATATATATATTTATATTTATATTTACACTGATATGTAAATACTATATTAAAGTATATTAAAGTATAATATTGTATATTTAATGTCGATAAATATCGCACGAATATTACATATTATCTCATAAATAATATACATCAATTGTCTGTGTGGCTCAGTTGGCTAAGGCGTCAGACACACAAGCAGTAGGACACGGGTTCGAGCCTCGTCCGGACCATTAATTAATTTTATAAAATTGGTCTTAAAATATTATTTAGAAGTGATCTTAATATAATTGTGTATAAATAAATGATCGTCTCTCGATAAAACCATGGATGCCTTAACATGAGAGCGGCTTCGAAGGGACATTAGAGCCACATATGGTTATAAGTGAAAACTTCATCTAAGTTCCTGGATGGTATGAAAGGACTCCACCAAATAAAAATAACAATAACAATAACAATATATATATATATATATATATATATATATATATATATATATATATATATATACACGATTCATATCTCTATTATATTTATAAATTATCTAGAAAATATATTTGTATTATTATGAAGATTATATCATAATTATGGCACATGCAAATAATGATAGGCTAAATAATAATGTTGTTAAATTGCATAATTAGATGAAATATAATTAATTAATTATTAATTATTATACACATCAAACTAAATTATTAAACATAATAATTAAATAATGGTATTACCTTGCAATATAATTATAATATATTATACTAAATTAAAAAATTGAACTAAATATTAATATTTAAGAATATTATTATTTAATAATTAACAATGCCGTATCAGTAAATACATATATTAATAATATATCTAAAATGTATACTACTAATATATAATATAAATTCATATCCATATCTAATTATATTCATATCCATATCCAGATATGTAAAATAAGAATATAACTGCCATCAAATAATGTCTATCTACCCATTGCATTTTTGTGTTTGAATTTGTCGGTATTTTAACTAGTGTAAAAGCCAGACGTTTTTACAAGATTTGTGACATTTTACATGGAGGAAATTTAACATATAATTATAAGTTATGATATAGAAATGTATCTTCATTTAGATATAATAATTTATTAACATTTGTTTTATAAAAAAAGAATGGTTTTAAATTAATAATAATTAATTTTTAAGGTGACTAAATATCAGTGTTTTAAATGATCAAATGTCCGTGTATTACACCATAAATCACTATATATACAAGTAATAATATAGTTTAATTTAATATAGGTTGTAGAATAGTATTAATTCTATTCTTTATTATAGAGTAGTTAAATAAATAAAATATAATAAAATAAAAAATATTAAAAAAATGTGTGTAGGAAAATTTTTTTATAACTATAGTTAACATAGTGATATATCACAGTTTTCCGAATATTTCGCATTGACCAAAACCCCCACACGTCCCCTGTTGGTCGTCATCACAGACTAAATGTCTGTGTTTTATATAAACTAAATATCTATATATTACATTTTGTCACTATAATATTCATTTAAAAATACATTCTTTTTTGTAATATATAAAAAATATACTAATTTTACCTTTTCTTTATTTTAATATATTGATTTAATTTAGTAATAGTGTAAATTAATTATCAAATATGATTTTAATTTATATTTAAGTTATTATTTTGTATTTAATAAATAAAGTTACTATTTTAAAATCATAAATTATTAAAGTATCTATGGTTTTTAAATCATCATAATTTCATTTATGATTCAACTTAAGTTTAAACAACAATTACAATAATAATTATATTGATAATTAAGATAATACAATTATAATGATTACTAATTATTGAACATTAAAATATTGTATTTAATATTAAAATATTATTATTATTAAATTTATGTTTTAAATATAACCGATATGTGATTCTATAATACATATAGAATTATAATCATATCAATAATATGAAATGTTCTTCCAAATATACAGTATAAAGAACGTGTATAAAAAATGTGTATTATTGTGACAAAATGTCCATGTATTACACTAACAAAATATCCGCGTATTATAGTGACAAAATGTCCGTGTAATACACTGATTCTATCGTAGCCATATGGATGTGTAATACATTGACATTTTGTCAATGTAATACACGACTTTTCTTACACAAAAATATATACTGGGTACTGTTAAACGTGTTAATTTATCTAAACGTGTGTCATTTTAGAAATTTCTAATTAATTCAACGGCATAACAACTCCATACATTAATCTTATCATTAAATTACCATTAATTTTTAATAATCGTAAACACGAACAATTTTCAATAACTTTACTACGGTTTTATATAATAGCATGCTTAAAATATGAGAATTAAAAATGTAGTTATAACTATATATAACATATATTAATTGATAAATTAGAATCGTATGGATTCAGAGGTAAAATGAAAACATTTCTAAAAAGTTATTTATATAAAAGATATATTGTTACAAGAATAAATAATTCATTATCATCGATGGATTGTATAGAATATGGAGTACCCCAAGGATCAGTTCTTGGGCCTCTTTTTTATATTATTTATTAATGATATGCCAACTATTTTGAAAGATGCAGTCAATATTAATCTAAACTTATATGCAGATGATACATCACTTACAATATATTGTTATTGTTATTGTTATTGTTATTTTATTTGGTGGAGTCCTTTCATCCCATCCAGGAACTTAGATGAAGTTTTCACTTATAACCATATATGGCTCTAATGTCCCTTCGAAGCCGCTCTCATGTTAAGGCATCCATGGTTTTAACGAGAGCCGATCATTTATTTATACACAATTATATAAGATCACTTCTAAATAATATTTTAAGACCCATTTTATAAAATTAATTAATGGTCCGGACTAGGGTCGAACCCGTGTCCTACTGCTTGTGTGTCTGACGCCTTAGCCACTGAGCCACACAGGCAGACAACAATGAATTATTAACTAAATACCTACAATTGTATATCGATAAATTAGTATATTGGTTCAATATCAATAAACTAAAATTGAATATTGAAAAAACAAAAATGTTACCTTTTATGAATGCTAGAATATTAAAAGATATATATATTGGAAATTCTAAAATTGAAATTGTAGGTAGCTACAAATTTCTAGGATTAATTTTAGATCAACATTTAACTTTTAAAAAACATATACAATATCTAGCTAATAAATTATCATCAATAATATATTTTATGAAAAAAGTTTCGTTTTTAAGTACTGAAAATATGATTTTATTATATAACTCTTTTTTTTTATCTAATATTTCTTATGGCATAGAAATATGGGGAAATATCTATAAATCAAATATAAATATTATTATGTTATTGCAAAAAAAAATTATCAGAATTATTAACAAAAAAATCTTAAATTTAAATCTATTACCTTTAATCAGATTATCAAATACATCTGAATTATTTATTAGTAATAATATTCTAAAATTAAATGATCTGGTGATGTTTAGAAATATTATATTAATTTATAAATTGCTAAATAAAAATTACAAAATTTATTTTAATGAATATTTTACATTAAATAAACGTAATGATAGATTCATTTTACCATTAATGAAAACTACAAAATACCAAAATATAATATTCTTCAAAGGTATAAAGTATTATAATGATATAATATTTGGTAATATTCTTAAAAAAAATAAAATAACAAATATAAATAAATTAAAAAAAGTTATGAAATTGTTTTTCGTTAACCAATATAAAATATAACACTTATGTGTGATGTTTAATAATATTAAAAATATATTATTTCTTCTAATATTATATTGTAAATTAAACAACTATTTTATATTATAAAACTTTATTAAAAAATCAGTATTAAATAGGTATTTCTCCATATAAATTTTACATTTTTACATATTTTACATTTTTATATATTTTACATCATATAACTAAACACAAAAAAAAACAGTATTACAAATTATAAGTATTAAAAACTTAAAAAACAGTATTAAATGTTTACAAAATTTTAAAATTACTATTTATCAAAACTATTTTATATTTATTTTTCAAATTTTACGTTTTATATATTTAACTTTACATAACTAATAAAAAAAAAAAAAAACTAAACAGTATTACAAATTAAAAGTATTAAAATAATAAAAAACAGTATTAGAATAAAAACAATTATAAACAGTATTAATAACCTATAGTAACCTACAAATATATATATATGTATATATATATATATATATATATATATATATATATATATATATATATCAATATTATTAAAATTGACATAAAATATGTGATACAAATATTTAGATTCTTTATAAATATTATATTACAATTATGAAAAATGTATTAATTATACTTTATACTTTGTTTTGGATGCTAACATGGGAATCAAATATTTGTTTTAGTTTTGTTTTATTCTTTCTTTTATATTTTGTTTTAGTTTTGTTTTATTGTTTATTTTAATATCTATTTTTATGTAATTTTATTGTATTTTATCCGAATGAAGATGATGAAATATGACATTACACTACTGTTAGGAGATATCGAATTAAAAAAGCTCATCGCTTTCACTGATTCTCCTTAGACATTGTCTATAAACTGAATTCATTCATTCATTCATATAACAATGTGTACACTTTTACTTCACTTTACAAAAATATGCAACCTTTCTTACATGATCTACTATATATATATATATATATATATATATATATATATAGTAGCATATCGTACATTATATAGTATATTATATAGTGTATTATCATATTTTATATATATATAAAATATGATAAACTGAATCTTCTAAATTTAAATTTGATTCACTTTTTTGTATCGAAAAATACTCGTAAATAATACGGAGAAAGTTGTTTTCGATATAATGCTAATAAAGCGGATATACGATTGCTTACTATTCTATTTATAGTAAATAAAAATCAAAAATATCAAGAAAATAAATCACTAACCATTTATAAAATCGTTAATTACGCCATTTCATATCCTATATAATATATGCATATATTAATATAATTAAAATAATTATAACATTAATTTATCGTTTATATTTTAAATAGTGTATTATTATTACGCAGAAGATTTGCGTAAGTTTTGGGTGTTGCGAATATTTCCTTTATTAGACATAATAAATAAGTATACTTATATATTCGTAGAATATATTATTATTTATATAAAGTATTAGATTAACTACAAATTAGCACTTTTACAAATTTTCACTTCACCAATGATTACGAAAAGATATACTTAATACAAAAATCTAAAATATACAAATGTTAAAACAATCTTATTAATATTTTAAATCAAATAAATAATACTTTAAGAATAATTAATGTTTTAATAAGTATTACATTCGATAATTCGATAATCCCAACACGTCCCTACTTTATTGAAATTATATATTTAAAATTATATTAATTTTAATCATATAGTATATTCATAATTATTTTTTTTTTTCCATATTTTTATTTGTTTGTATATTATCTTTTCATAGGTTTTTATTCTTGCTTTTCTCTATTCCGAATGTCGTGTATTAGCACAACTATATATTAAGTACTAAACTTTATTTATCCAGCTTACAATAATAGCTTCATAATAGCAACATAATAGCATAACTGATAGCCTCAAATGTTTACATTTTGCTATTATGCTGTTATTATGTTGCCTTTAAAAGTCTATTATGCTGCTATTAATTTGTAATACTAATATGATTCTATTGTGTTGCAATTAAAAGTCTATTATGCTATTATTATGCTGCTATTAATTTTAAAAGTACATTATGCTGCTATTATGTTGCTATTATTAGAAGAGCTACCTCATAGCAGCATAATATACTTTTAAAATTAATAGCAACATAATAACAGCATAATAGAATTACAAATTAATAGCATAGATACTAGTAGGGGAAATTCTCCGATTACCGACCCCCTCCTAATACCTACCCCTCTCGTATCTCAGTAACTATAAGAGATATCAAACAAAATTATATATATAAACTGTTAGTAATTTAATGATAAATATAAATAAGTATTTTGTTTTAAAAAATATTCAATCCTAAAATTTGTATTTGATAAAATGTAATATTCTGTTTTTACTTTTTAAATATTTGAATAATAACTTTTTTTAAATCATTGTAAATACTTTATTAATTAAAAGAAAATTTAATACTGCACATAATATGTAGATCAATAAAATGTTTATAACAATTATAAAAATAATTTAATTTGAATAACTATTAACCAATATATCTTAATTATAGAAACCCATATGATTTTCCAATTACCGACCCCCTAAATTACCCTAATACCGACCCCATACCGTGATTTATAATATCCAATCAAAATAGATCCGTATTTTACTTTAAATTATGTCGTAATTTTGTTGTGTATCATTGATATATATCATATATAAATATATACCATGAATAAATATTTATTATTTTTTATTATTTTTTTATTTGGTGGAGGACTCCAACAAAGAGTCCTTTCATCCCATCCAGGAACTTAGATGAAGTTTTCACTTATAACCATATATGGCTCTAATGTCCCTTCGAAGCCGCTCTCATGTTAAGGCATCCATGGTTTTAACGAGAGCCGATCATTTATTTATACACAATTATATAAGATCACTTCTAAATAATATTGTAAGACCCATTTTATAAAATTACTTAATGGTCCGGACGAGGGTCGAACCCGTGTCCTACTGCTTGTGTGTCTGACGCCTTAGCCACTGAGCCACACAGGCAGTATTAAATAATAATATACACTACTTAAATAATAATATACTATTTTAATATAATTACTATAAATTTTAAATTTAAATTTAATATTATTATTAAACATAAATTCAATAATACATAAATTGCGTGCATGTTATAATTAATTATATTTAAGTATATTTACTATTTTTATTGGATATTATAATACTATAATTATTTATACCACGATTAGTTTAGGGGGTCGGTAATAGGAGAAGGGGTCGGTATTATGCACTGATATCCGATTACCGACCCCCCTGTTTATTCTTATAAATATAATTTAATCAAAAATTTAAAATAGCCACATTATTCATTGCCATAATATTACCATAATTATAAAATTTCAAATAAATATACTTAATATTGAATAAATTATTACAAATAATCATTTAGGGGTTAGTAATCGAAGACTTTCCCCCTACATAGTATAATAATAAAACATCATCATCATCATCATCATCATACTCTTCATCATTATAGATTATTAAAATTCAAATATATTAAATAAATATATTAGATATTGAGGATTTTATTAAGTTTCATATTATCAGTAAAAAATTTCAGTAGTATAGAAGTAATTAAGTTATTAATTATGTAATTATACACCTAGTATTATAGTTATTTTGTCAACAATTGTGGAAGTACTATATAATTAGACTATTTATATATATATATATATATATATATATATATATAAGTACTATATAATTAGACTATTTATATATATATATATATAGTGAATAATATAATCATTGATAATTTGATCATATGGGTTTTTTTAAAATTAATTATTAATAATTATTAGATAATTTCATAATACTTCTTCCATTTCTTATCTAAATATCTACATCTTTTAGATTTAAAGTATAAGCTATATAGCTAGATAAACATTCAGGGCTATTATTATTATAAAGTATATACTAAGATGTATCTCTCTAAATATGTATCATATTATTTATATAATAACTCATATGCAACGCGGATGACGTGAGTGTTTTAAAGCCGAAAGGACGAACATCAACTGATAATAGTGCAACGAAAAGGACAGAGGCAAGCCATAGAATAGCAAAAAAAAGAATGAGAATAGGTACATGGAATGTAAGAACAATGAATAATGGAAATTTGGAAGTAGTCAAGAGAGAAATGGCAAGGACTGGTGTTGATTTGCTAGATATAAGTGAGATGAAATGGATAGGAATGGGACATTTTACATCAGATGAATATGAAATCTACTACTCTGGACAAGAGACATTGAAGCGAAATGGAGTGGCATTTATATGTAATAATGAAATACGAAGATGTATACTGGGCTTCAACCCAGTAGATGACAGAATTGCCACAATACGCATACAATGCAAGCCGATAAACATAACAGTAGTACAAATATATGCCCCAACATCCAGCGCAGAAGAAGAAGACAGTGATGCATTTTATGATAAAGTATAATCTGTATTGGACCAGATACCTAATGGCGATATTCTGTATATCATAGGTGACTGGAACGCCAAGGTTGGGAAGGAATTATCAATTGATATCACTGGTAACTTTGGTTTGGGCAAGAGGAACGAGAGAGGGGATCAACTTGTAGAATTATGTAGTAGAAACGATCTTAGAATAATGAATACATTCTTTAAGTTACACCTACGAAGGCTATACACATGGATATCACCTGACAACTCTACCAGAAATCAAATTGATTACATATTATGTAAATCGAGATGGAAAAGTAGCATAAAGCGAGTCACAAATCTACCGGGAGCAGATTGTGGTACTGACCATAATCTGCTCATAGCCGATATCAAGGTCAAGCTAAAACGAATAAAACGATCAATGCAAACTCAAATATACGATGTGGAAAAAATCGGACTTGATTACAGTGTAGAAATAAAAAACAGGTTTAACGCACTGCAAACAGAAGACTGAACACCAAAAGAACTATGGAATGATATTCGGACTATTCTAATAGAGACAGCAAATAAAAAGGTCCCGAAAGTCAAAAGGAAGAAAGTCTCAAAGTGGCTTTCGGAAGAAGCTCTAAAAATTGCCAAAGAACGAAAGGATATGCGTAGTAAAGGAAAGTATGAAGAATATCGAAAGCTTAACGCAGCATTTCAGAAGAAAGCAATACAAGATAAAGAGCAAAGTATCAGAGAAAAATGCAGACAAATTGAAGAGTTAAATAAAATAGGTAAGACTAGAGACTTATTCAAAGAAATAAAAGATATGACTGGCTCACGAAGCTCAAGAGGTTGTGCTATGAAATTAAGTAATGGAAAAGTGGTTTCTGAAGAAAAGGAAATAAAAAAGAGATGGCATCAATATACTGAAAATCTATATAGAAGAGATATTAATATGAATGATAATTTTAATGTACATTTATATGAAGATGACCCTGATGTATTAGAGATAGAAGTAAATGAAGCAATACAGCACATATCTAACAGAAAAGCTCCAGGTTGTGATGGAATACCGATAGAGTTTCTAAAAGCAGGAGGAGATGTGGCAATTAGAGTCATGACAAATCTATATAATAGCATATGGAAAATGAAGACATGGCCAAATGATTGGAAGAAGTCCATATATGTCCCTATTTACAAGAAAGGAGATAAAAAAGAATATGGAAATTATCGAACTATTGCCTTAATCTCACATGCTAGCAAAATACTTCTGAGAGTTCTACAAAAAAGACTGGAGGCCTTCCTTATCCCTGAACTACCGATCGAACAAGCCGGGTTCCGATGAGGTAGAGGAACTAGAGACCACATATCAAACCTGAGATGGCTGATGGAAAGAGCTAGGGATAATCAAAGAGAACTATTCATGTGTTTTATTGACTACAAGAAGGCATTTGATTGTGTAGACCATCAACGATTATGTAACACTCTCAAAGGTAATGGAATACCTGAACATTTGATTGTCATGCTTAGTAGCTTGTATACAAATCAGGAAGCGACTATAAGGACAGAGTATGGAGAGACAGGCAACATACCGATTGGTAAAGGAGTACGCCAGGGTTGCATTCTATCTTCATTACTATTCAACATCTATGCAGAAAAGATAATGCGAGAGGCTCTAGATAAGTGGGACAAAGGCATTGGCATAGGTGGAAGGAAAGTATCAAACCTGAGATATGCAGATGACATCACATTGATAGCCGGTAATAGAAAGGACATTATAGAACTTATAGAAAAAGTCAAATCGTCGAGTGAGAAAGCTGGGTTATATCTAAATGTCAAAAAAACTAAGGTGATGGCAACAGCAGAACTAGATTCTATAATAGTTGATGGCGAAAATATAGAAGTAGTTGAAAGATTTGTGTTCCTGGGAGCCTTGATAACAAGTGACGGACAAATAGATATGGAATTACGCAGAAGAATTGTATTGGGAAAAAGTGCAATGGGGAGTCTGAGGAAAATTTTTAAAGATATAGATTTAAGACTCGCCACTAAAGTAAAAATTATACAAACACTTATTTTCCCGATTATTCTATATGGTGCAGAAACCTGGACTCTAAAGAAGAAGGAAAGAGCAAAAATCGATGCTTTCGAAATGTGGTGTTGGAGAAACCTGCTTGGAGTGACCTATATAGATAGGAAGACAAATATAGAAATCATTGCCAGCATAAAACCCAAAAGAACGCTAGAGGCAGAAATTGTCAAACTTTCCTTATCATACTTCGGACACGTGGTGAGAGCGGACTCGATGGAGCTACAGCTGATGCTAGGAAAGATGGATGGTCAACGGCGAAGGGGTAGGCCACACATAACGTGGCTGAACAATGTGCAGAATTATATAGCCAACGACAACATCATGAAGATACTAGCAGAAGCCAGAAATAGAGTGATATGGAGAGGAACTGTCATGGACGTCGCCAGGGGTCGGTTACGACTCGACGGCACAAGGTAACAAGGTAACTATAAATACAACTATATAGTTGACATATATATATATATATATATATATATAATATAATTTCCCAGTGTTCAACATGTATATAATTGAAAATAAATGTAGATAACTTTAAAATAATATATCGTAGATAAATTATTTTAACCATATCTAAATTACGAACTAGATGAGATGAATATATACACAAATAAAATAAATAATAAATCTGTTGACATTAATTAATTTATATATAATTTATATTCATATTAATGCGAACCTTAATACCAACAAGTGTTATATACAGCAATAATATCACTTTTCGTACCAAACACAACCTATATAGGTCACTAATATTACCAATACTGCTACACGAGTGCACAACTTGGACCATAACGAATACAAGCATTCGAGATAAAGCCCATAGAAGACTATTATTTATAACATATATGGATATATCGATATAACGATATATCGCCACCGCAAGCTTAATACATATGTCAAAGTAATAATATTAAACCATATATTTAAATGTAAACCCCTCCTTAACACTATAAAGCGAAGAAAGCTAAAATATGTTGACCACAATTATCCTTGGCTAAGATAATTATACAAAGCAAAATAGAAGGTACTATAGAGGAAGAGGAATAACCTCTATAGAGGAAGAGGAAGGCCGAGAAATAACTGGATGACGAATATAAATAAGTGGATAAAGAAACAGACCTATAAACTACTCGAAAGGTAGACGTTCGAGAAGGATGGATAATATGTGCTGTGAAGCCAATATGCAAGCGAGATGATCCTCCTATGATTCATGAGTCATGTTACTAAAAGTAAAAATAAAGTTATATACTGACCACGTATTCGATAATCTTTCTATATAGGATATGTAAAGTTAACGTAAATGATTTAATTCAAATATTATAAATATACTATATAGTACAATATATAGTACAATATATAGTACAATATACTATATATATATATATATATATATATATACTATCATGGAACTATAAGGCGACGAAGACAACCTGATTCATATATAAACACTCTGGAGCGTGATACCGCTCTACGAGAAAATGATCTATGAGCGGCTATGATGAATCGTGATGTTTGGAAGTCTATAACTGTCCGGGAATCAATAAAAAGAATCCCGAAATAAGCAAGTATACTTATAAGTAAGCATACTATGATGTAAACGCATTAATGATAATGATTGTAACAAATAATAATCGAGGCATTCGCTATAACTAATATATTTCAATCGACATCTTATCAATAAACTGCTTGTAAATGAAACCCTTTCTATATTATCAGATATACTATTTAATATAATTGACTTACTACTAGTGTTTTAGACATTCGTTAAAACTCTAATTTTTGTTAGAATAAGTCTTTATTTATCGTCAAAAATAACCCGTATATTACCTTAATTGAAATATATTAATTCATCAAATAGAATATATAAGTATTTATATATTTATCACCGTATTCAATTAACATGGTATATTGATATATATATATATATATATATTATAGCTATTAATTCTATTTAATATCATATGGAGGAATAAGGTATGGACAAGAGATTGGAAGAAATCTGTTTATCTCCCGATATATAAAAAATTAGATAAGAAAGAATGTGGGAACTATTGCAATATTGCTCTGATCTAAGACAATGGTGTATGTTACCCCCTTTACTGTTTACATATATGCAGATAACATAATGAGAGAGGTATTAGATGATTGGGATGGGGGAATCAGTATAGGAGGTAGAAGGACTACTAACCTGAGATATGCTGATGACCAGACACTGATCGCTGAAACTAAAAACGACCTCATAGAAATTATGGAACTAGTAAAGTTAGCTAGTGAAAAGGAAGGTCTTTATTTAAATATAGGTACAACTAAAGTAAAGTGAACTAGTATCTCACTTCATTTTCCTGTAATCTCAAATAACCAAGGATGGATTCTGTGATAAGGAAATACGCAGAAGTCTAGCAATGGGTATATCTACTAACGAAAATCTGGAAATATAGAGGAATTATCCTCAGAACAAAAATTAGGCTTGTAAAAGTTTAGTTTTCCCTATAGTCTTATATATAGCAGAATCTTGAAAAATTATAATGCCCAAGTCAAAGAAGATCGATGTTTTTAAGTTGTGGTGTTAGAGACGTCTGCTACGAATAAAATGGACCGACAAAAAAAATGTACGGGTTATTAAAATATAAAACCAGAATGGACGCTTAAATCAAGGATAGTCAAGGCATCATTATGCTACTTTGGCCATATCATAATAACAGGCGGAATTTAATATGAAGTGATGGTAGGAAGAATGGGGGGTTATAGAAGCAGAGGGATACCACGGCAAATATGGCTGGATAGCATAAAGAAAAACTTCTCTGGAACTATCTCCACATGATGCCAGCCTCAAGATTTAGGAGGAGTTGGAGAGCTGCTGTCATCGATGTCGCCAGGTGTCGGATACGACTCGACGGCACAGGTTAACAGGTTAATATGTATATAAGCATTCTAAATTAATAAGTAGCCTTGACGATATTTTAAAAACTACATACATTTATTATAAAAGATCATTTATTGATTTTAAATGATGTTTGCCTTTACAATATCCTATTTCATAGGGTATGTAGTTTTCGAACAACAATATTGTTGTTTATTATACGTATAGCTTTATTTGTATCTGAATGAATATGATGAGATATAGTTCATCTTTCAAAATATTTGGCATATCATTAATAAATAATATAAAAAAAGAGGCCCAAGAACTGATCCTTGGGGTACTCCATATTCTGTACAATCCTTCGATGATAATGAATCATTTATTCTTGTAACAATATATCTTTTGTATAAATAACTTTTTAAAAATGTTTTCATTTTACCTCTGAATCCATACGATTCGAATTTATCAATTAATATATTATGATCTACGACATCAAAAGCTTTTTTAAGATCTAAAAATTTTTTTGCTACTTTTTTATTATTATTAGTATTTTAAAAAATAAAATGTTGTATATTTATTAATGATAAAGTTGTATTGGAGTTTGGTATGAAGCCATATTGATTATTATTAATTATATTATTTTTATGTATAAAATTTGATGTATAAGATTTGTATATTATATATGATTTTTTCGAATATTTTACTTATTTGTGGTAATAAAGAAATAGGTCTATAATTAGTTATTAATTGGATATTATTATTTTTATATATTGGTTTAATTATTGCATCTTTCATATTATCCGGATATATTGATTTATCAATGCATACATTAAATAAATGATTAAGTGGAATAAATATTTCATATATAATTTCTTTTATTAAATACATATTATAATTATTTATATCTTTTGTTGACTTCATACTATCTGCTACATTAATAATTTCATTATTTGTTAAATGAATATATTCACCTATATGTATAGGGGAAAGTCTCCAATTACCGACCCCTAAATGATTATTTGTAATAAGTTATAAATATTAAATATATTTATTTGAAATTTTTTAATTATGGTAATATCATGGCAATAAATAATGTGGATATTTTAAATTTTTGATATAATTATATTTACAAGAATAAACCGGGGGGTCGGTAATCGGATACATATGTATCCGATATGTGCCTAATACCGACCCCCTAAAATAATCTTTCTATAAATAATTGTAGTATTATAATATCCAATAAAAATAGTAGATATATATAAATATAATTATTTATGTCATACACGAAATTTATTTTTTATTTAATTTATGTTTTAATAGTAATATTAAATTTAAATTTAAACTTTATAGTAATTATATTAAAATAGTGTATATTTTTATTTTATATTTATTTATTAATCAGTATGAGTATAATCAACTTGAATCATGAATCCTAAATCTATATAAATGTAACATAAACAAGTTACTACATATTTTAAAGTAAAATACGGATCTATTTTGATTGGATATTATAAATCACATGGGGTCGGTATTGGGGTAATTTAGGGGGTCGGTAATAGGAAAAGCATATGGGTTGCTATAATTAAGATATATTGTTTAATAGTTATTCAAATTAATTTTTTTTTATAATATTTATAAACATTTTATTGATCTACAATATTATGCACAACATTACGTTTTCTTTTAATTAATAAAGTATTTACAATGATTTAAAAAAAGTTATTATTCAATATTTAAAAAGTAAAATCAGAAATAACAATTGTAGGATTAAATATTATTTAAAACAAAATACTTATTCATATTTTTCATTAAATTACTAACAGCTCATGTATATATATATAATTGTTCGATATATCTAATAGTTACTGATATACGAGTGGTGGTCGGTATTAGGATAGGGTCGGTAATCGGAGACTTTACCCTATGTGATATATAATAGGTATATGTGATAAACGATAGTTTTATATTATAATATTTCGGAATTAATATTCAATATTGTAATATTATATAATAGGTTATACTTTCTCAACTCATAGTAATTTTATTTTAGAAGGGAACAGCTTTTATTATAAACATATAATATTTTAATATATTATTTGAATACATTTTCAAATATTTTATAAATAAGGATTCATAAATAAGGATAATATAATAATAATTATTATACAATAGTAATATTGTATATACTAGCACATATTATATACTATTATATTAAGTATATAAACATATTAAGTATATAAAATATATTATGTTAAGTCAATATTATTAATATTATTTAAATATAATTCAAATTATGTATTATTACAATTTATTATATATTCAATATTCAAAAATCTCTGATGAGTATACCTGAATTCTTCCTACAATTATATCAGTATTTTAATATATATATAAAATATTCTAGTTTTCTAAATTCCGACCTATAAGAAACTATAGTTTCTTTTAAGTTTATCCCTGCAATAATTGTTTCAGCCTCTGTATAATTATTTCAAAGTTCAAATAAAACAAAATCGTTGGCATATTGTTTATTTATTTAAATATTTAATTTAAATATTTTTAAAGATTTTCAAGTTCAGCAATATCATTATTCAATATATTTTCCATAAACCATTATTATTTTCTTCACTGTTAGCATTTTCAAGGGCATTGTTTGTTATTGTTTGTAACTTTTTTTACAAGTATGTTCGTTTAAAGATTCAGCTTTTCGTATATTATTGATACCATAATTTGTTTAAGAATAGCTTTATTTTTATACGCTATTAAAATATCAAATTCATCTCTTTTTGAAATACTTTTTTTCAAATTCTTATCAATATACTTTTTCTGTCGATCCGTTAATTTATTAATACCTTTTAAATAGTTCATATCATCTATATTTTTAAATATAGCATCTTGATAATTATCACGTGCAGAATTAAGTTGTAATATTTCATCGAAATCATCGGCAAATGAACTCTTCGTGGGAGACGCCGGATCTTCCGATAAAAGTCGACCAGAATATTTACCATTTACGAAAATAATATTGTTACCATCGGCTATTCTAAAATGATCAGTTTCACTTCTTTTAGCACCATTCCTGGATCGTAACGCCTTGTACACTTTGCGATATTTTAGTACGGCAGCGAATAGTGTGAATCCTACAACCATGCACACCAGTCCGCTGTAGAAAAGGAAATACGCCATCCAAGGTTTTGAAATCATGATGCTTTAATGGTTATATTATTATTACTTGTAGTACTATATATATATATATATATATATATATTGATATATATATTATTAATATATATATATTGATTGATTGATTGAAAGTTTATTTAAATAAATCATAAATTATTTCTCAAAATTGTATATAGATAGATAGATAGATAAATAGTTTATTGTTTAGCAATACAAATACAATTATAATAATAATAGTGAATTTAAAATAAAGCGAAACAAACCGAAACGAAACAAGAAATTAAAATAAATATATTATAAAATTGATAACAAAATTTATTTAAACGGGTCGTGTACTAAACATATTCCAAAATAAATATGAATATAGTGAAAGTGTTAAATACAACAAACTGAATGTGTAAAACAAAAACTAGAGTGGAAGTCTGTGAACAGGCCCATATGGGATGGATACAATCCCTAGGAATGGATATAGTCCCTGATAAAGAGTTGTATGACATATCCTGTCCTCTAGAATTAGGCTGCACAAAATCCAGATGTGTAAAAAACTCTAGTAAATTATCACAATCAAATGAAATATATGTAGTGTTACAAAAAATAAATAAATAAATAAAAGTAAGCACATATATATATATATAAAAAGATAAATAAAACATCATAAGTGTGAAAATGTATAAGAATGTAGCCAATAAGAATGTTTTAACATAACACGAAAGCAATTAACAGATTTACATGATGAAATATTATTGGGAAGCGAATTCCATAATGAAGGAACTCTATTTCCAAAATAGTTTAGGTAATATGTAGAATTACATTTTCTGGGTCTTAGTTTGATTAGAGGGCCTCTGCATTGGCTGCTATACGTATCAAATATAGATGTAGCCTCGACATCCACAAGTCCATTCAGAATCTTGTATGTGAGTACCATGTCGCTAATTAATCTGCGGTGAGATAGAGATTTGATATTAAAATAAATTAAACGATTAGAATAAGGAGCTATGCTAATATTACATCTATGGAATAATCTTTTAGTAAATAGTCTTTGGACTCTTTCTAGAGATTTAGCGTTACCTATATAATTTGTATGATGATTCCAAATTGATGAATTATATTCTAGTATTGGGCGCACATAGCTTATATAAGCTTGTAAAAGAAATACATAGTCATTAGTAATAAAGCATCTATAAATTATATTAATAAGTATATATGCATTTGAGCATATTGAATTAATATGTATATTGAAATTAAGATTATCACAGAAAGTGATACCTAGATCTTTGTATTGCTTGACAACAGGTAAAAGTACTCCATTCAATGAGTAAACTGGGGGTGGTCATTGCATCCTATTCTCATAACAACGCATTTAGAAGGAGCCAGTTCTAGTTCCCTGTCAAACACCCATTTGCATAGACTATTTAGAGCTTCTTGCATATTATTTGTCTCGTGTAATTTAAAGCTATTAGCTAGCTTCGCATCATCTGCAAATAACGATGTTTATACATGTGGATTTATTGTATCAAGAGATCGTTTATGTATATAAGAAATAGTAAGGGACCTATCACAGAACATTGGGGAACACCGGAAGTAACAGGTACATAATTATAATACGTTTTATTGACTTTAATGCATTGAGTTCGATTATATAAATAAGAAGCTAACCAGTTATGTACATTCCCCCAAATACCATAATAATCTAGCTTATATAACAATTTTTAGTGTGACACTTTATCAAAAGCTTTAGCCATATCGATATAAGTAATATCCGATGTCATATATTCATTTTTTGATTTTAAAATTGAACCATAAAAGTTCAAAATCTGTAACTCCGTGGATTTACCAGATATAAACCCACACTGGTGCTCAGTTAGGATACCATTGGTTCGTAAATAATAGGATAAATGGTAAGAGAGTATTTTGTCGAAAACAATTAATAAACTTGGGAGTAAGCTTATTGGTCTGTAATTCACAGCGAGAGATGGATCACCTTTTTTAAATATAGGTATAATGAAAGACTTTTCCAAATACTAGGACAAGTTCAGGATTCAAGAATAATGGTGTATATAATCGATAAGGGATAACACATTTCATAGGATAATTTTTTTTAAATAGCCTTTGGTAACCAGTCAGGGGAGTTATTATATTTATTAGGTAGTAAACATATACATTTTCTAACATTATTAGAAGATATAGGATAATTAGAGAATTGGTTAGTATTATGTGTAGGTCTAGCTATAAAAGAAAATTAACACTAGTACTATTATTATTAATAAATACAGAGTTAAATTGGGGAGAAAGACATACAGCCTTTTCATCGTCAGATGTTACTATATTATTTGTAATTGAGCATAATAAAGGTGATATAGAGTTAGATGTATGGAATTTATCATTTAAATACTTATAAAATAGTGATTTATTATTTGAATTTAATACTACATTTTCTTTATCAATAAAATATTGTTTTAGAAGAATATCAAATTCTGATTGATATTTTCGCCATTTCACATAACCAATAGAATTATTAATATTTTTATGCAAATGTCTGCATTTATTTAATAATATTTTGAGATGAATAGGAAATTTATATATTTTTTTTAGCGAATATAAAGGGGAATAGTTATTACAAATTTTAATAAGTAAATTAGAAAAATTATTTAGCATAACTGATCCATCAATAGAGTTATTGAGGAAAGCATTCCAATCAGTGGACATTAGTTCTGATTTAATAGTAATAAAATCAGATTTTCTAAAGTTGAAAGATGGTGAACTTCGAGAATAATGATTAGACGTATTAGAAGATGAATACGGATGAAGAATACACGAATAGATAGAAATATGATTACTCATATTTTATCATATTCAATTGGATTGATATTGGAGATATTGATGAGACAATAAAAATGTTGTTAGTAAGGATCATATCAAGGATATTAGATTTACGATTATTAAAATCAACTAGATAATACAAATAATAGATTAGGTAAAACAATAATAAAAATATTAATAATAATACAATAAAATATAATAAACCGTACGGAAATTAATAAATAAAATGATAATGACAAACAATATTAAAGATAATATATATATATATATATATATATATATATGTGTGTGTATGTATGTATAATTATATATATATAATAATATTTATAATTATTTATGAGTATAAATTCCTGTAAAAAAATAGTAGGAGAAAGTAACCTAATATGGACACTTTAATAAATGATCTTAATATTTTATGACTCATTATTTGTATTCAAAAATTATAATATATTAATATTATATGATTATAGATATTATTGTGATTTTAAAATTTTATTTAATATTTTAATTCCATAGATAACACGGTACCCGTGTCCGAATACGGAAACCCTGTGTTATAATACGGATACCCTAAATACCATTAGATAAATTATATAGGTGAATTATTGATGAATCAATCAAAAAAATACAATTACATTATTTATAATTAATTTTATGAACAAGTTATTCTAATTTAATTAGTTATTATTATTTTTATTTTTTTAATTAATAATACAATATATATATACAAAGTATCTAAATAATAACATTTTTAAATTTAGCTTTATTTGTGGTATCAATATTATAACACACGCGATTTTTATGAAAATCAGAATAGTTCATACGCTGTGCGCTGATTGGTTATAGGGTATCCGTATTAAGACATATAGAGTTCTGTGGTAGGGAATTATATGACCTCTAGATATATGCCTATAACTTAATGAATATTTGATAACAAATATAGAAATTATATATATTATTTTAGAATTCTTTATTTTTTAATAATATAGTGTTTTATAATATATTGTTTTATATCGATACATTTGTATATTCTTGAGAAGGTTATAAGTTGACATTTTTTTTAATAAATTTAAAATCTTAATAAAATAATCAGTTTATTGGATATATCAGCAAAATTTTTAATAATTAAAAAATAAAAAATACTTTTTAGACTATATATATAATTATGAATATGTTATTCATTAAACATTTTTTTGTAGGATTATTGGTTTCTGAGTTACCGAGAGTGTCCGTATTCGGTTACTTTCCCCTATATATATGCATATATTTAAATATTTATAATTTGTATTATAATTTTCGATTGCTAAACAATCTCTACGACCTATATTACAATACCGGGATATACTGAAGTAGTGACAAATGTGGTATATATGATATGAATGCGTGCTATACTATATATGGTATCCCCTATAGGGGAGAAGTGTACTAATATTACGTGTTTATAATCACATAGCAAATATCTAGAAATAAATAGTAAAATATCAAGTTTATAGCAATTTTAGAAGTATAGGTATGCATATGATGAATTCTTGTTATTATTCTGATAATGGTCTAGATATTTCTAGATAGTTATTAAATATTTCTATTTAATTTCTATTTATTTTTTAATTTGTTATCTATTTTAGAAAGCAAATAAATTGAAAGATATTCAGTATTGAGATATAGTTAGAGGTTATACGCATATGCATATGCAAATATCATATGATAATAGGTGACATAATATTAGTATTATAATATATATGAGTTTATACACTTTTTAAATGATAATAGCAAAAGTGTTTATAATAACATGGTAATATGAGATAAAAATAAAATGTTATTATATACTCGTAATATATAAAATAAAATAAATTACTTTATAAATCATGATCATTATAAATAAATGAGATTTTAATAATGTCTTGAATGATGTTATTGATTTACGCGATCTTTAAAGCTTAATCTTTAAATCAATATCTATCTTATTCCACTCGATAGCTGCCGCTATACTAAATTCTCTGATGTTGTTTGCCGATTATTTTGTTGTGTTGATTTAAATTTAATAGAAAAGTAAACAAATTTTGTTAAGGACAAGGAACATATCATCTTTTAAATAAGTATATTATTTATAACAAATAATAATATATAAAATCAGAAAATTGTATTCATTATCTTTAAAATAGTCAACAAAATGATAGATAAATCTCCTATGTTCACCTTGTAAATAAGTACACTCTTTCGTATGTCCTTAATTCATTCGGTGTAAATGATGCGTGTTTTACATGATGTCGAGTGTTTGGGTCATGGCTTTCACATATAAACCCTATTAATCTATATGTAGACACGATATACTAGTACAATGTACTACTACTACTACTACTACTACTATTACTAATACTAATACTAATACTACTATAGTAGTATTAGTATACTACTACCTCTACTACTTCTGTAAATTAACTCATGTAATATGTAATGGCTTATTTAATACAAATATATTTTCAGTATACAGTTTATTATAATAAATTGGCTATCAAATGTATGCATTAGTGTATCAAATGTATGCATTAGTGTATCAAATGTATGCATTAGTGTATCAAATGTATGCATTAGTGTATCAAATGTATGCATTAGTGTATCAAATGTATGCATTAGTGTATCAAATGTATGTATTAGTGATTCCATACATACACGTTGATAAATATTATGCCTATAGGCCATATATGGTTTAGATATTAATGCTATCAAGCAAGATTTAAATAGAGTTGGTACAGTAGATGTTATTAAGCAAACGTATTATCGTGCGGTTACGTTTGTTATACACATTTTGTTATTAAATCTAGCTATATTTATATATAAAATGTATTCATTGAATATATATATATATATATATATATATAATTTGCCTGTAGTCTATAGACATATATGTGTAGCAGTCAATAACTAGTAAGAGAGATGTCCCGGGTTCAACTCCATGATATTCTTATTTTTGTATTGTGTTTATCACGAACTTAGTAAACGTTAAATAAAAACCTAGGAAAACAAATGTTACATATTTGTATTGTCCTTGAGGCCCTCGTAGTTGTGTATGATACTATGAGTTATCGAGGGGCATATTATTAGTCGACATTTGTATATAATAATATATAGTTTATTAGGTAAACAAACAAAATACATAAAAAAAGATATGGAAGAAAACATTGATATGAATTGATACCTACAACGACATGGTACACAAATTAACATTGGGTTTACATTTAATAACAAAACGCACTGGTTTATGCATGCAGAACATATATGTATATATTCAATAAATAAATAGTAGTATTATATATATATGTATATATATATATATATATATATATTGTTATTGTTATTGTTATTTTTATTTGGTGGAGTCCTTTCATCCCATCCAGGAACTTAGATGAAGTTTTCACTTATAACCATATATGGCTCTAATGTCCCATCGAAGCCGCTCTCGTGTCATGGTTTTAACGATAGCCGATCATTTATTTATACACAATTATATAAGATCACTTCTAAATAATATTTTAAGACCCATTTTATAAAATTAATAAATGGTCTGGACGAGGCTCGAATCCTTGTCCTACTGTTTGTGTGTCTGACGCCTTAGTCACTGAGCCACACAGGCAGTTTTAAATATATATATAATAGCCTCATATAATATAGTTTCCCACAACCTACTACTACTTTCATTTTGGGTCTATCACTTTTTAATTGGTTAAGAAAAATTCCGCGCCGTATTGATTATTCTGAATAACATTGTAAATCACGTGATCACATTGTTTACAATCTATAAGAAGTCACGAGTTACTACGATCTACTTTATTACTCAAAACTTCAAATCATCGTTATATATAAATATCATATTTACTTATTATGCGGATATAGTGTTACTTTACAACCATTATTAATATATTTTCTAACATACTTATATATATTATATATAGTATATATCTAACATACTTATATTGTAAAGAAATATCTTAAAGTGAAAGAAATTATCTAAATTCCACACATTTTCATTAGTTTTATATATTTTATATTATGAATAATAAACTTATTAATTTATAAATTATAAATAATTATTTGAATACGTGTTATAATATGTGTTTGTAGTTTAATTATGATGTTAACAATAACAGTATATTCAAGTGATATTTGCGAATATTACAAAATATTTGATATAAATATATGTCTACCTAATAAGTATACATTATTATATAATAATGTAACATAATATCATAAAAGATAATATGTCGTGTGAATATTATTGTTTGATATATGTTTTAATAAATGAAAAAATAAAAGATCATTAACGGCGGCCATATGTTATATAATAGTAATGTTATGTAATATTGGTATGTAAATTTGTATTAAACTAATCGCTTAAGAAAACGTATTCAATAATGTAATATGTATTTATGATATACTTATGATATTATGTAACATAGTATTAATATACAATTGAATAAACAACATTATGTTTTAATATATATATATATATATATATTGTATTATATTGCATTTTATTTATACACAAATATGCTGTAGGTATTTTACCATATCAGGGGTGTTAATAACAATAATTATAATAATAATATAGAGTTAAAGTCATCGAACAATGGGATATATACACCAATATATGGGTATTTATATAATATTGCCTTTTTGTAAACGGTGGTTATATATAACGTATACGACATCTAGATATTATTATTATTATTATTGATTGATAATTTATTTAGCAAATACATTGTCGAAATATATTATCGATAGTATAAAGTATAAATATTTGCTAATTAGCATTTTGTTATGCGTTTTTATATATTTCGTTAACGATAACATAAGTTATTGAAATAAACAAAGAATAATACGAAATTAAAAAATTAAAGAAATTGAAACTTTTTATAGATACCGTAAAAATTAATGAAAAATAATCGAAAATAGAAATAAATTATATAGTAAAAATGAACGAAAATAGAAATAAAATACATTATTGTGTAATGTAAATTATTTTGTAAGTGGCATCGAACTATTCAATTTCTACTTTAAATTTATAGAATTATTATTATCTTTGTAGCCTGTATTACTAATATATTATTAATTATATAGTTTAATATTTAAATGATAAATTTTAAATATATTATTAAAAGAACATATTAAAAATCAAATAAACTAATACTAGAATGAAACAAACAAATAATGTAATACTTATCAAAATCTGTAATAATATTACATTATTAGATGAAAATAACCGAATATGGGCAGTGACCGAATACGGAAACTATCGGTATCTCAGAAACCATAAATCCTACAAAAAAATGTTTAGTGAATAAAATATTCATAATCATATAAATAGTTTAAATAAGTATATATTTTATATTTTTTAATTATTCAAAATAGTGCTGATATATCCATTAAACTGATTTGTTATTACGTTTTTTATTACAATTTTTAAAATTGTTGTTATATTATACCATTTGGATCATTTTATGTTCTATTACATTTTAATAATTTGTTTTATTATTTTATCCGCACTTTTTGTATTACAATTGTTTTATTAGTTTAGATAATGAATTGAAACATGATGAAATACGCCGAGGGACAATATTATTATTATTACTTTTTTTTATATATATTACTCTACTATTAATATATTGAATTGTAGCAGGAATTGTAGCTCCCTGATTGTAGTACACGAGTCTTATTATTATTGTATACTTGTCCTAAAGCTATTATATACATATACTATGGAGGTATCGATTTAATAAAGCTACTTATAGCTGATCCTCCTTAGACAAGTGTCTATAAACTGATTTCATTCATTCATTCACATATATATATATATATATATATATATATATATATATATATATATATATATATATATATATATATATATATATATATATCTGTATACCTATAGGTATACCCAGTAAACAATGTGTATATGTATGACGTAAAAACCAAACTAAAACCCAAACACCTACCATATACGACGTGCAATGTACGATGTATATTAGTGTTAGTATTGATGTATACGCATGCGTGAGGGTGTGGCGCATGCGTGAGTCACGTGGTACCAAACATCCGGTACGTGTCAGTATGTGGAATCCTCGTGTATATAGGCTAACTATTTAACTATTTAACAGGTATAAAAACTGGGGATATCAATTATTAATAAGAGATAATAAATGTATTTTAATGTTTGTGCAAGAATTTATCAAATATGTTTCATATTTCATAATTATATATTCACACACACATACATATATATATATTGATATTATAATATAACATGTTGATTGTGAAATGAAGATTTATTAATTATCAATCAGTATACTTGGTAACATGGGGTGTATGGGGGTGCTGGAAACAGGAACATCTTCTAGATCTAGCACCTATCTCTAACAGTAGGCTCCACGATTCCACACTCTGGTAACTACACGTAAAGTATACTACCTATAGGCTACTGCTGTGGGGGAGTTCAGAGAGGGATGGGCTCAGCTGATCTTATTTACCCAAGATACGCAACAACAACAAAATTATTTCACAACAATACTCAAATACCATAATGGCTCGGATGTCGTCAGGGATAAAAATGTCTGAGTTACTTATCGCTCATCAGGATAATAACGCCAATTTAGCTACTGAAGAAAAATACACGAACAAATTACATGTATATAGGCACTTGGAATATAAGTCCTCTACGAGAAGAATGTAATAGGACTAAGTGAAGTACTTCACTTTAAGTACGTACGTAGAAAAGGAGTAAATGAAATTATAACAACTGAAGGTCAAAACTTTATTATATCGGAAATGACTTAAAACATATTAATGGTGTTGGATTTATAATACAAAGTGAATTAATGAGCATGGTTATGTGCTTCACTCCAATTAATGAAAGAATAACAATCATTAGACTACACGCAACCCCATTTAACATATCAATAATACAAGTATATGCACCAACAACAGACCATACAGATGAAGAAATTGAAATATTTTACAATGAACTACAAAATTTCAAAAATTTCAAAGAAAGATATTCTGGTAATTCAAGGTGATTGGAATGCTAAAATTTGCAAAGATAGACACAACAATTGGGGATCAACTTCTGGAAAATTTTGCAATTCTGTAAATGAAAGAGGTGAACGACTTTTGGAATTCGCAAAAACAAATGATCTAATAATTGCAAATACATTTGGTCCTCACAAAAAATCAAGAATAAAAACTGGGCACAGTCCTAGAGGATTATATCATAATCAAATTGATTACATTTTAATAAGTAAATGTTTTTCTACTAGTGTAAATATAAATAAGACAATATCCTTCCCTGGAACAGATATAGGTAGTGATCACGATATGGTAATGACGACCTTTCTTATTCACTTGAAAAGCCCTAAGAAAAACAACATTGTTAGAAATAAATTTAATCTTGAAAAGCTCAAATACCCAGAAATTAAACAACAAATTAATGAAAAACTATCAGAACAAAATTTAACTATCAAACAAGACACAGAATAGATAGTATAGAAACTAAATGTAACAATGATAGATGCAGCAACTGAAATTCTAGGAAAATATAGAGAGAAGAATAAAACTGGTTAACTAACGAATTGATGGATATGTGTGACTTAAGAAGAACGATGGACAGAATATTGTTTTCAATTGTACATACATAACGCAGAAGGATATATAACAGTACTCAATGTAAATGAACCTTCCGACCAAGAAAATGTTCATTTTCTTGAAAGTGAAGTTGAATCAGGTATTCGTGCATTACATATCGGTAAGTCGCCAGGTTTTGACAACATACCTGCTGAATTACATAAATTCGGAGGAAATATACTGATAACAATATGTACTGATATATTTAACAAAATATGGGAAACAGGAATATGGCCATCAGACTGGACAAATTCATTGATAATAAGTATACATAAGAAAGGAAGCCCACACAAATGTGAAAATTACAAAATAATAAGCCTTATATCACACTCAAGTAAAATCATGCTGAACATTATCTTACAAGACTACAACACATCACTGAACAATTTATTTCTGAAGAACAAGCCGGATTTCACGCAGGCATATGTACTAGTGAGAAGATATTTAATTTAAGAATCATCTCAGATAAATATTCTCAACATAACAAACCGCTATATCATATATTCATTTAATTCAAGAATGCATTTGATAGAGTCTGGTATAAAGACTTATAGTCGGCGATGAAAATATTTAACATTAATCTAAGACTAATTGAATCTATACAAAACCTATATAGTAAAGCAGAAAGTTTAGTTTACTTCGACGAAAATGTTTGAGAGTGGTTTCAAACAACAACTGATATTAG
The DNA here is from genome assembly GCA_964019155.1 of Osedax fenrisi. NCBI lineage: Eukaryota > Metazoa > Annelida > Polychaeta > Sabellida > Siboglinidae > Osedax > Osedax fenrisi. The sequence continues at coordinate 76,771,354 of OZ025243.1, forward strand.
TCAAGGTTGATTACTTTCACCTACACTCTTCAAAATCATGCTCGAACAAATAATGAATAACGAGATACCCATGTAGGAACAGTAAATATCGGTGGAAGAATAATCACAAATTTAAGATTCGCAGATAATATTGATAGATTAGCTGGTAGTGAATATGAACTAAATAGTCTTATTTGAAAAATGTACGTCACAACACGAGCATATGGAATAGAGATTAACGCCACAAAAATACAAATAATTACTAATTCCGAAGGTAAATTCACATCCGAAATAAAAAATAAATAATGAACCACTTAAAATTGTTGACACATTCAAATACTTAGGAGCAATCATAGATGATTAAGGATCAAACACCGAAATAAAAGTTAGAATGACATGCGGTAGCAGTTTTATCTAAACTAAATATTATATTGAACGATAAATCACTACAACTGAAATTGAAAATGAAACTTATACTATCTTTAGTCAGGAAAAAATAATTATAAGCATGTGCAATATGGACTATAACCAAATAATTACAATGAAAAATAAGATAGCTAGAAATGAGATGTTTAAAAAGATTACTGAATATAACCTACATAGAAAAAATTACTAATATTGACGTATAGTAATATTGAGCACCCGTGAACTTGGCCCTCATTCTGAATTACTAGCAATGGTCATTACGAAAAAGTTAAAATGGTTTGGTCATGTAATAAGATATAATACTATGTCTAAAACACTTCTCCAATGTACTGTTGATGGTAAAAGAAGGAGAGGGAAGCCCAAAATGCAATGGCAAGATACTATCGTGGAATGGACCGGTACTGGGTTGGAAGAAGCCATGTTAAGAACGAAAAATAGAGAATGATGGAAGAAAAATATTAAGAAATCAAATGCGCCCCTACGGCATCCAAATGCTATGGGATAGGTAAAAGGTAAAAAAAAAGTAACTTGATGGTACTCTACATATATATATATATATATATATATGAGAATAAATTAGTTATTTAAAAAAAACACCAACTTTAGCAGGAGACCTCATTGGTATATAACGTAACGAACAAACAAATAAACAAAATAAAAAACACACATAAAATAAATTTGATTACAAGTTAAGACAAATAAATTATAATATATAAAAAGATATTATACATTGTTTAGGTGATTTTTCAATATAATTTTAAAACAATGCAATTATTGGATCATGCTCGACGTTTCAAAAGAGTATTGAGATATCCAGGGTTATCTATTAATATTAATATATCCAATTTCTAATTGAAAGCCACTTAGGATTATGTTGGTACATATCTGTAAGCATATGGTCGCGGCGATTAACATTATAAATAAATAAGTATATATTGAGCGACTATGAAGGGACATTAGAGTCATATGGTAATAAGTGAAAGCTTCATCTAAGTTCCTGGATGGGATAAAAAGACTCCACCAAATAAAAATTACAATACAAATAACAATAAGAATATATTATATATATATATATATATATATATATATAATAATATAAAATATGTGTTTAATTATTATATTATCATACTTATATATATATATATATATATATATACTTATATAATAATCAATATTATTATGTTAATATAATTAACTAATTAATATCCTTAACCCACTCATCACATGCGTGGGTTGATCACGTATTTACAATACTATATTAAATATGCAGCGACTCGTTGATTACAATACACCTATGTAAATAACAGATCAAGTTACGTAGAATTTATATTTTGAAAAATAACCTATAGTGTATTTTTCATATATTATAACATATAATTGATTATTAATTTTTATTTATGTTAACTAATTATTGTGAATATTCTACACCGGTCTAAGTGTAAGTATATATGCATAATTTAAACGGTATACCTATTTCATATAGTATCATAATTATATATATATATATAAATTAAAACTTATTTTATTTAATTATAAAATTATATATATATAGTAATACTGATCAATATATGTTCTATTTTATTCTATTAAATATTTGTATATATATATATTAAATTTAGGAATAATGTCGTGAGTTAAAAGCGAGTGAGCGATATTATACGATACCGACATTCCTACAGTCGAATAGCCACACGGATCAAAGATGTCTGTATTGATATATCAAACGGGGCGTGGTCTATTTAATAGTCTGCCGTATGCACTATAGTGTCAAATGCGAATACGTATGACTTTGTCGCCAACGATAAAAAGCATCAGGTGCGACTATGTACATATTTCACCAATTATGTAATCAACGAGAGAAGAATGAGTCATCTATCGAGTGACTCACAATATCTCGAATGCCTCGCCGATAACATAAAATAACGTACACACACATATATATATATATATATATATATATATATATATATATATATATATACACCAATTAATTACGATAATGATCTATACCGCGGTCATAAACAAGTGTAATGAATGTATTAATTAAGCATGATAAACAATAACAACTATTGTTATCGGGTGGGCGGGCGAGTGGGCGGCCCACTGGGCGGTTACCTTGACATGTTCATAACGTAATACACATTCGCTGAGTACACAAAACACGGCTATAACAATGAGCGTATTGTAAATGCGTTGTCGTCAAGTATACCATATAGGGTCGCGTACATGTGAATAACTTATACTATGTCCCACTAAGACCCCCCTGGGCGTATTAAGCGCTACTACGCGATACTAAGACCCACTAGGTATTCATAATACTTACTATGGTAACTTACTAACCCCCATAGTTCAACTAGTACATACTAAACCAAATATGATCTACTAAGGACCACTATTGTCTATTAGGATATATTAGGACCTACTAAAACCTACGTAATGTTACCCTATAGGGTTATCCGCGAGGGTAGAACTACTTACGTAATACTATTGAAACAACTTCGTTATGCGCAGTGAACAATAATTCTTCGTTTTGAAATAAACCGTTCGGTAAGGATGTGTATTAATACCGGATCACATCTCTTTACTATAAGCGTAGTGTACTGCGAAACTTAGGAAAACACACACACAAATGTTATAAAAGTTTATATGTATACTCATATATATATATATATATATATATATCTATATATATGCTTACTGCTTACTTGCTTAATTTCGAGGATGATCTTGTCAGTCTACTCGAGCATCAGTATGACACAGATTTCTCCAGACATCCCTATCCAGCATGCTGGTTCTTATTTCTTCCTTCTCATGAAGACCACAATCTTTCTTCAACATATCAACATAGCTTATTCTTCTGCGGCCACGACTTGCTTTACCTTGAGATGGTTCCCACAGAATCAGGGGGTGAACTGAGAGTTCAGGATGGCGTACACAGTGTCCAGCCATTTTCATCCTTCTGGCCTTAATTTTGGAGGAGACCAACGGAAGCTCCCCATATACTTCTTTATTAGTTACGTGTTCCTACCATTTTATATTCAAAGCTTTCCGGAGCATTCGTGTCTATGTGCCATCTAGTAAGTTATGTTGTTTGACATTCAAAGTCCATGATTCTGATCCATATAGTAATACACTTTCGACCGTCGCAACAAATAGTCGTCTTTTAAGTGGTAGGTTTGTCTTAGATTTCCATAGAGTCTGCATGCTGTGTAGCGCGTTCCAAGCTAAAGCCTTTCTTACTTTAATATCTTTTTCCGACGAGTTTATCCACGATCCAAGGTATTTGAAATCTTTTCTACATCTAATATTTGTCCATCTGCTGTTTTTAATATTATCGGATCTAATGTATTGAAGGCCATTACCTTTGTCTTATTATAGTTGATAAGCAATCCGACTTTACTACATTCGGACTCTACTCTTTGTAGTAGCTCTGAGGCTTGACGTACAGAATCAGATATTAAGGCAATATCTTCAGCAAAATCTAGGTCAGTTAGAACAATTGGGTGCACTCTTCGACTTCTACGTGGGACAATAGTGAATCCTAGTTTCTCTTCACGATCTTTGATAGCTTTCCTTAGTGCATAGTCGAGTATTTTGACAAATACGTAAGGTGCTAGGGTATCTCCTTGTAAGACTCCTTTAACTATATCAAAGTATTCCGTTACACCATCTGGTGAGTATACTTTAGCTCTAGTACTAGCATAGCTCGCTTCTATTGCATTTACTATCTTATCAGGTATACCATATGATCTAAGTATTGTTATCATCTTACCTCTATGTACTGAGTCAAATGCCTTCTTGAAGTCGATAAATGTAAAGACAACTAGTACATTTTTACTCTTAACACCTTCTAGTATTATTCTTATGGCTAGAATATTCCCAACTGTTGTTCTTTCCTGTCTGAATCCATTTTGATTGTTTCTTAGTAGAGGGTCTAGTATTGGGCGTATTCGATTTAAGAGCATGCGGTTATAGGTTCTGGCCATTATAGACGTGAGAGAAATTCCCCGATAATTATCAGTTATAGTGAGATTTCCAGATTTAGGTATAGGGATTATATTGGAGATATTCCATAAGTCGGGCTGTTCACAGTTTTCAAACGACTTGTTTATTATATCAAGCATAATGTCATTTATTTGGACATATTTTAGTACTTCAGGCATTATACCATCTTCTCCAGAACTTTTTCCACATTTAATTGACATTGTTGCCTTGCTATATTCCTTTGGTGTAAAGACATCATTATTTATGGGTAATTTTTCAAATACAGGAAGTATTTCTTCATTTTCGTCTGTAGCCTCAGTTGAGTTTCCGAGAAGATTTCTGAAATGGATATACCATTGGTTAACTCTATCCTCGTCACTGTTACCATTTAGCTGTGATGTTTGGCTACTCTTCCTGCCCGATATTTCATTGATTAAGCTCCAACTTTCTAAGTATCTCATACTTCTATCAGCTTTCTCAATTTTTAAAACTTTCTTTTCTAGGTCTTCATCATTTATTTCTTTATATATTTGATACATCTCAAATTTCTTTTGTTTATATAGATTACTATGATCTTTTTTCCCAGTATTTGTCTTATATGCAGTACTTATAGCATTTCTGGCCCTAATGATTCGAGGGTCATCCGAGTTCAGTTTCTTTCTAGGTTTTGTGATTTGCCTCATACATCCTACTGCGGTTTCATTAATTGCTTCCACCAACATTTCGTACTCTTTAGACAATGATTCTTCATCCAAACTTTGAATATTGAATTTCTCCTTTACATCATTTGCATACTTTTTTTGTAGTTTTACTCGATTCCTCAAATCACTCCAAACATACTTTGGTTTTATCTTCATTTTCTGCTTTGTTGCTCGGAGGCTTAGGATTATCTTGGCTACCACAATTCTATGACCTGATCCCAAAGATATGAAGGTGTTGTAAGCTTCGCAGTTTCTTATACTTTTTCTCCATTTCTTTCTAACTATGATATAGTCAATTTTATGTTTTGTCTTATGTGGTGAAATCCAAGTCCATAACTTCCCTTTTTTCTTTTGAAAATGTGAGTTAGCTGCTAATAATTGGTATTCTTCCATAATTTCTTTATATATATATATATATATATATATATATATATATATATATGTATGTATGACTATTAAACATGTTATAAATAACTGTAAGGGGCCAGGTTGTACAAAACAAATATATGACATATTATTATTATGATATGATGTATTGCTTTTAAAGTTATTAATAAACACATGAGAAAACATAGAGAACTATAGTTCGGATATATAGCGGGATAGACCCGTGACATATCGCTTGTCACCAGTCACGTGTATGGCTGTTCCAATGAGTCATAGACCACTGAGTCATACTGATACACATATATATATATATATATATATGTGTGTTTGTTTGTATATGTGTGTATGTCATTTGGGTTATTGAAAGTTAGCATATGTATTGGGACATCCTATCTAGATGAGAAAAAAAATAAAAAATAAATATGAGAACAATTAAACCAGACAAAATAAATACAAGATCGGTCGATTACAACATATAGTATACCATGTTTTACACACGTGTGTTGTTGTATAGGGGAATATTGAACGTGTTATGATTCGTTAAGCAGCATGAATCATAAGCACGTGACAGTAGGATATGTGAGTGAGTGACACCTACTTGTGCGAGAGGGAACAACAACTACCGGGTGATAACAATAGAACAGAAAAGAGTTATTGTGGAGCCCTTTAGGAAAATTGATAACACACACACGCATGCATACACACACACGAAAACACGCACACATACACACACACACACACGTTATATTCATAGGTATTGTTGTATACGAAATTAAATAAAAAACTTCTAATAATAATATTAATTATTATTATTATTATTATTCTTATATATATATATATATATATATATATATATATATATATATATATATATATATATATGATATAGCAGCATTCACCCGAAATGGAATATCTGACAATTGTCAGTATTGCATACGATGGAAGCTAGGAAACGTCGTTTACGATATTTACCCTATAGGGGTAGTGTTGTGCATAACCTCATAACATGTTATATTATATAACTTATATTCGCTTATTGTGAATAATGATGGATGGGGTTAGGGTGGGATAACCAATAAATTCTATTTACAAATGTTATCAATTTTTATTTTGTTTAATTATTATAGATATTTTTATACCGTTTACCTCCGTTTTAGTTTTAGGATCACTAACTATGATGAAGAGGTCATAAGCTCATACTAACATATTTGCTTAATTGATTTTTCAATTAATTATTACACCCTTCTGAGTTATATATATATATATTATATTACGTTGTATTGTATTATATTATTATATTCATATTAGAATAACAATATCCAGGGAAAATAAAGAGACTTAAGTAATGTAATATGACTATCAAGTTACTAAACTTATTAATTATATAGGCAGTTAATATATAAATATATATCAATATATAACTATATGCACATGGTTAATTAACTAATAAATAATATGAATATCATATATACATATAGTATTTACATACCGTATAGTTATATAAGATAAACTTATAAGTTATATATATATATATATATTAGAATAAAAATGCCAGTGATAATATAGAAGTTTATCATTTATCATTTATCATGTATATCATATATACATATAGTATTTACATACCGTATAGTTATATAAGATAAACTTATAAGTTATATATATATATATATATATATATATATTAGAATAAAAATGCCAGTGATAATATAGAAGTTTTTTTCAAGATTATCAAGATAGTAACTCTCATTAAATAGTCATTAATAGCAATACATATTTACTTAATTATACACTACATGTAGTTTTTATTTTAATTATGCATAATAAAATTTTTATAATAAGATAAGCATATATATATAACAATAATTTATTTAATGAACCACTATATTAATATGAAGATTACTAATAGCGGATACGAATGGGCCCCACAAGAAGTATTATATCTTTATATGTTATATAGGATTTTTATATGTTATTCATAAATGTACAGTTTTACAGTTATAACTTTGATGGATAATTGATTGAATTGATTGAATGTTTATTTAGACACTTAAATAAATCATAAATGATTTCTCAAAGGTGTATATAATAGAATACAAATAATAAAAGTAGGTAAACAATAAATACCAATAATAATAATACAATAAAATAGAATAAGCCGTACGGAAATTAATTAATAAAATAATAATGACAAACAATATTAATAATTCAGGTTACCACCTGAGATCAATTGTTGTATATATTTCATGAATGTTTTATGCGATTTTATGGATCTAATATAGGGCGGGAGTGAATTCCATAGCTTAGGACCAATATAACTCAGTGCCCGAGTATTCATTTTTGAGGGACGTAGAATAGGGGTAGATAGAAGGTGAGATGCATGGTTTCTAAGTGATGGAAGGGGAGCTCTTTGTACTAGAGAAGCAGAAATATATGAAGGGCAATTTGAAGAGTATATTGAGGAATGAACAATAGATAATATGCGATAAGCAGAGCGTTTGTTAAATGTGAACCATGGAGATATGTGTTGGTATGAGGAAGTAGAGGAATGATCTCGAATACGTAGGTTATATGTTGTACGGATTGATGAACGAATAACTCGATTTAAGGGAGAGATAGATGATAATGGAATATTTATAAGGATCGAGGAACAGTAATCTATGCGTGAGAGTACAAGGGAATTAACTAGAGTTTTAGTAAGAGATACAGTAATTGATTTTCGTATTTTTCTAATTCTAAATAGATGATAATTTGCAGATTTAGTGATGGCAGTAATATGAGGAATGAAGGAAAGTGTAGAATCAAAAAGTACACCTAAGTTAGATGCAGTAGGAGAAGGAGATATTACAATATTATCAATAAGAAAAGGAGGGAAGTAAGTTGGTGATGGAGAAAGATTCAACAATGTAGTTTTGGAAGTATTAAGGAGAAGATTATTAGAAATAAGCCATTCTTTAATGTCATAATATATATATATATATATATATTATGATTATCTATAGATAATCATTATTTAAAATATTTAAAAACTGTCCTGATTATATATATACTGTTATTGTTATTATTATTATTGTTATTTATTATTATTATAGGATTTTTATATGTTATTCATAAATGTACAGTTTTACAGTTATAACTTTGATGGATAATATATATATATATATATATATATATATATATATATATAAATATAATAATAATATATATATATATATATATATATATATATATTATATTATCTATAGATAATCATTATTTAAAATATTTAAAAACTGTCCTGATTATATATATATATATACTGTTATTGTTATTATTATTATTTTTGTTGGTGGAATCCTTTTATCACATCTACGAACTTATATGAAGTTTTCACTTATAACCATATATGGCTCTATTATCCCTTCGAAGCCGCTCTCGTGTTAAGGCATCCGTGGTTTTAACGAGAGTCGATACTTTATGTATACAAAATTATATGAGATATCTTCTAAATATTATTGTAAGACCTATTTTATTGATCCAAACAGGGCTCGAACCTGTGTATTACCTATTGTATGTCTGAAACCTTAGCCAACTGAGTCATAAATGAATTTAATTTATATATATATATATATATATATTATTTACATATATGTTTAATTTATATATTATTTTACATTTATATATAGTATACTATTCTACTTAACTCGTAACTATTATAATATAGTTACAGTTTAACCCTTAATACGTATATCTATATATCACACGCCTAGACACATACTCATTTATATATATATATATATATATATATATATATATATATATAAATTAATATATTGATGAAACAAAACATATTACACTTAAAGTGAAAAGATTAATTATCAAAAAAAATCTATATTTATAAAATAAATCTGTTAAATTATTTCTATCTATAAATAGGAATTTCAAAATATCCGATATCAATTTCAAACGATATCATAATTTATTGTAAACGTGTGTTATAACATTGAATAATAAATATTTCTGCACAATATACCTAAACACCACTAGTCTGGTACACTTATTTCTTTGAAGTAGGCATTACTATAAAACTTACCTTATATGGATAATATAGTACGTGTTTATAACTCTACAATTAATAATATGATACGATGTTATATTACGAAGATCAAAAATAACGATTAATCCTGGAATATTTGATTGACGTTCGATATGTCGGATCACGTGATATAGAAATAGTATAAAAGTAGGCCGGGCTACGAACTAAACAGTAACTTCTACCCAGCAGCACAGATTACACGACAACATGAATTCTATTATCGGTGCAGTATTGTTAATAGCTTTCGCTAGTACATCGGTTCTCGCTAATGGTTAGTGTAACCGATATTTTAGTCGTAAATTATCGTCTGTTTATTTTAATTTAATTAAAAATAGATTTAACATCATATATATTTCAATGATAAGTTATTCGCATACAGTTTTAATATACATATTAAAAAATATGAATGACAAGATGTGCGTATGACTATGGTTAATAACTTATATTTATATTATTAACATATTAATTCAATATAATACGTATCTAACTATTTAATAAATATATATATATATATATAAATTTAATAATAATATAAGCTTTATATAAACTTGTAATATTAATATAATTAAAACTATAAAATTAATATAATATTATAATACTTATTATATATTTAATAAGTATTATAATATTATATTAATTTTATAGTTTTAATTATATTAATATTACAAGTTTGTATACACCATACTAAGGTAATGTTACTGGTCTATTTATAACTATATTTAAATTTATATAAAAATATATATATATATATTAATATTATATTTATGTTAATATTTTTCAAATGTGGTTGTATCATTTTAATTTTTAATTATTTTTCAGTTTTGTATAAGGTTATCAAATTGCCTATTATTTTTATCATATATTTGTATCATTATTTTACATTCTCTAATATTTAACCGGGTAGAAATAGATAAGCTTTGCTTTTTTCAACCCTGTAGTTCGCTACACATTCTGCGTTATATATATATAAACATGCATAGATGATTGCAATAAATAAATATATTATACAGTGGACGTGGCTTTTAATAGGACTCACTTAAAGTAAATATATGTTATATGTATATAACTAGAATAAATGGTTTCAATGTGATGTCATGGTTTTCAATATATTTAAATGCACGTTTCATCGATTATATTAAATATATTTTATAGTAACGGGTGTCTGATATAGTAAACCACGTGTTCTTATCATTTGAGTTTATCATTGTTTTGCTAATTTTGTATTATTGGTAAAATTGTATACAATATTTATTAACTTCGACTCGTTGGTGTTAATTAAAATTATGTTTTAATTACAATTAAAACATAATTTTAATTATCGCCGAGTAAAAATTAATAACTAATTTAAACCGATATACTCAACTGTTATATTTGTAGGCAGAACTGACAATGTAAGTCTTACATTTCCTATCAGTTGTATAATGTGTTAGAATAACAACTAAACTTACTCACGATATATAGCATTACAAGTTACATCGGACAAGTTCATAATATAATTATGAATTAATTCATTAATTAATATGTCGTACGAGTCCCGCTTTATACTACTTTTTATAATAATAATAATAATAATAATAATAATAGAAGTATTCACTACTAATACAGTGTATACTATACACATGCTATATAGATTATGGATGTATCGTGTATATATATATATATATATATATATATATATATATATATTAAACCACGATTATTGTAAATAATATCGATTTCCCTATAGGGATACTAATTTAATATAAGATACTTCCACTATATATATATATATATATATATATATATATATATATATATATATATATATATATATATATATATATATATAATGTAATCACGTATGTAATAAGTATATTATAATACAATTAATATTAATATTTATATAAAATGAATTAATTTTAAATATATAATATAATATACTGTATATTTTTTACTAGTATATATATATATATATATATATATATATATATATATATATATATATACGGTATACTATAGTGTATTGAGATGTTAACATATCGGAGGTATTTCACGTGTTATTATAAAACATGTTTACATGCCAGAATCAGTTCACTTTCATCAACAACTTTTCAGTAAAGAGTACATAATTATCAACACAATGCATTACTTTTTACGTAATAAATCACATATTATAACAATTTCCGTATCCGGTACATCGCCGTCGAACGTTACGTAAGTTTTTATACACCAGCGAGGGAGTGGTTTATAATTCGAATATATGTGTTTAATTGAATGTAAACATGTTTACGTGGGCGTGGCTAATATTGATTGAATAACATCTTTTTATAGCAGATATCGTTTATGTTTACAAGTTATAGCTATGTGTATATCTAATTATAACAAATGTACGATATATTAAATTAAATATCTGTTAAATAACAAATTAATAATTAGAGATTTCTTTCATTATAATTATTATCATTACATATATATATATATATATATATATATATAATATTTATGTATTGCACCAGTAATATAAATATCAGATATACATATATCCTCGACATGTGGATATGCATGTAGAGGTTCACCTAAGTATACGTACACGTATACGTGTCATACATAATTCAGATAGTTCTAGAATAATACAAACATATGTATTGCATAATAAGTTGTTGATAGATGTGTTAATAAGAAAACTCTACCATGTATTTAACACTTGACTTAATTGTCCAGCTTTTGACTATTCCATTAGGTTATATACCTCAGAATATATATGAATAATATGAAATGATATACAAACTATAGTTTATTAAATAATATATATCACATAAATAATATTATATTTCATTTTTATAAATTAAATATAAAAACTTTAATTGCGCGGAGAAAACATGGAGATGACACATATTTATTAATATTGTATTGATTATCGCCCTATAACTTTAGTTATAATAATAACATTACCACAATGAACTAACTTAATACCAACGTAATACCTATACCATATTTATACGATAACTATACAATTCCGTAATAAATGTGTTGTATATTTTAGTTAGATGTGAGAATATCTGCCATAATAGACAACCCGGATATTTCGTCGGAGACTGTCTTCCGTGTCCCCAGTTAGTAACGATAAGTAGCGGTAGTAGTAATGTATCACTGTACTAGTATAACTATAGGTGGCAGTATCATTAATTAATCACAGTACTATAGTACTATAGTGTATACATACATCTATAGATGTAGTTGTAGTAATATTCATAGCCAGAATATTAATAGTAATATATACTACTATAGTAGTAGTATACTACTATAGTAGTTTATATTACTACTATAGTATATACTACATATATGTTACATATATATTACTACTATGTAGTATACTACCACTATTAATATTCTGCAGAATATTAATAGTGGTAGTATAGTATCAATAGAAGTACCCCACTTCTCGATTTACTGAAATATTACTCGTAGATGTTAGTTGAATCCTACACGATTTTAAATCATATGTTTAAAGATTTGTTATATACAAATATTGTTATATATATTTAGTATACTTATTAAAAATATATTTAATTTTCAATCTGAGACTAACAAAGAAACCAGATGTTGTTGTTCACATATTAAATATACTCCGACCCATAATTCTATACTATAAAAGCATTCAATCGTAACATTACAGTTTCGAATATTATTCATAAGTAATCAACGGTCCTTGATAATAGTAAGTTACTATTATTCGCTATATCTTCGGAATTGTGATTCCTTCTGCTACTAATGACTAATTATTTAATTATAACACACCAACCCACGTACACCCGACTCAAGGTATTACAAATGTCTGGTTCCCGGTGAAGGTTCCGTGATACAAGAATGTCCCACAGGGCAATGTATGTCGGAACCCCTCCAGAGATGCGTTTCCAGTTAGTACGCTGCACATACATGTGCTGGTATACCATATTTATCAAACGAGATTGGTATATTTTTATTTTTAATGACGACAAGTTTTCATACGTTCATATATCACATGTGTTATATTGTGTATATATATACACATATATATATATACAATATTTAACATATGATAACATACCTGTATATTATTCTAGGTTTTAGAGGTTATTTATCTATGTATGCCTTTTATTTGTGATATATATTGATAAAATGTCAAATGTAATTTAATATCAGGCAGACGTTGTTTTTTAAATAATCTGGCATCACATTCTTATGACTCGTGATATGATTGGTTCATAATTATAAACATATCGTATTCGATGCACTAACAAAGAGGCTATTTTTCATTAGAGAAATTGATTACACGATTATAATAAAAAGTCAGACGATAAAATAATTAAATATATATATTTATCTATCATGTATCGATATTATTTTATCGTCTGACTTTTTTTGTAATCGCGTAATAAATTTCTCTAATCAAAAATAGCCACTTTGTTAATAAATCGTAGACTATATATATATATATATATATATATATATATATATATATATATATATATATTGTATGTGTATGAATGTTATATTTCACAGAATAACTAATTATTGAATTCAATATAAATTTTACGAATTCAACAAATTACGGTTTATAATTATATATTACCTCAACAACTTTAACGATAAACATATAGTTATGCAATAGTACGTAACCCACGTGACTTACTAGTTATATTTAAACTCGCTAGAGTGCGCTTCCGGACCGTTGGGACTCGAGTCTTGCAGAGGTAAACCTGACGGCGATTACCAGTACTGTTACGGATGTAATAAATACGTCACGTGTGCTAACGGTCGCATGGTCAGTATCTCTCTACGTATGTGTAATACACACTGTGTATGTATATATGTATATATGTATATGTATATATATATATATATATATATATATATATATATCTAGTCAATCGAATAACTACATGATTATGTATTTATTTCTTAATATGTAATAATTATATAACTAAATGTATATAATAGGTACCAAATAGATATTTAAATGATATTTATATATATATTATATTGGATAATATTAATTTTAAATTTATAAAATCCGTATTTATGTTTTATTATAATTGTATTCAACGTGCCGTTGTACTTCGACTATTATATACTCGTATAGAATAATTACGTATGTTCACTGTATTAACTAATCATTGTTTTTCGTGTATCGTAAACAGACGAGATCCGCAGCCGGAAGTATAGAGAGAGACTGCCCCTCCAGGTTAGTGTGGGATGATCTCACAAAGAGATGCGAATACAAATCCAAAACCTGTGAAGTTATGGTTAGTACACTGAATAGCTCATATATATTTATTAATTATAGGTTAATTATTAATTATACCTACTATATATAGTATGTTTATGGTTACTATAGTAGGCCTATACTGTTCGTGATATGATATATTCGTAGTTTCAGTTATCGAAGAACATATCATTAAAATGCAAATGGTTAAAACTATATAACTAAGTAATGAATTCAACAATACATTAAATTGTCAATATGTTTATATATTGAAACATATTTTATTAAATATATGCATATACTTATATATATATATATATATATATATATATATATATATATATATAAACGAATACATTTAAATATACATAAATAATGTTTATTATTACAGAGCGAGCCCTAGATGTACATTGCACACTGAACATAATCAAGAATCACATAATTTAATCCCTAATTATAATAACAAATATCATTAAATTTAAATATATTTATCATGTTATAAAATATAGTAATGTATATATATATATTTATTAATAAATAAAATGAATTCAATTACAAAATCGAATATTTGTTTTTTGTTCACTTTACAAACCATAGTTTATTGATTATAACCACAACCTGAAATACACATATATAAAAATACATTTCCCAAGACTATAATTAAGTAACGATTCTTAAACAAATTAACAAATAAACTACAAAGATAATTATTTTACCTAAACTAACTTACTTGATGATCTATACTGGATCACACTCGAAAAATATTTAAACTATGTATTTTAATAAATATTTTAGTTGTTAGGTCGCCATACCTTATTATCATTATATCTCACTTCAGAATAATTTGTTGACAATTTCATTTTAATAATTAATAATAATATAACGGTTTATTGACTCAATAATATATTAATATATATATATATATATATATATATATATATATATATATTATACATAGTATTATATATAAACATAACATATATATTAATATTAACGATATAAACGAATAATAATATATTTTAAAAGTAATAAATTATAATAATAAAATATAATAATTAGTCTATAGACTATAGGATATATACATCAAATTAATAAAATAATATACAATCCGTAAATAATCCGGAATACTATTCCAATACTTCGGATCAACAACAGGACAGCATATCAGAAAACATGGATGATACCAATAACACATCATGTTTCAGTATCTCGTATTTTGTAGACAATAGTCAATATATTGACTATTTACGTTACTGGATATGCATATCCCTGCATATCCCTGCATATACATGTACTCTGGACATTCCGTACTGCCTTGTTATTAGGTAAAGTAGTATACAAACATACTTAGATATAGAAACTTCAACCAATCGAGTATCGATATTATATAGTTGACAATTAATTTAAGCAAAACTACCTATTTAATATTTAATAATAATAAAGGAAAATTATCTATTATATTAAATAATATTGTCATTATTCAAAAAAACTCAATAAAACTCCTTGGTGTAATAATTTATTCGAACATAAATTAGAAACTACATATAGGGTTTAATATGGTTTAATCTAAATTTTATTATGGATTATCAATTCTAAGAAAACTAAATAATATTTTACCCATTAATATTTTAAAGCTAATATATTATTCTGTATTTCATTGCCATCATATTTATTGTACCCATATATGGAATAATTATGATGCAATATCAAAACATATAAGTATAGCTCAAAATAAAGCTATAAGAATAGTATATCGTCAACATAATAAAACTAATGTGGATAATATTTACAAAGAGCAACACATTTTAACTTTTAAAGAATTGATATTCTATAATGCCTGTAAAATATGTTTAGGATTACAAATTATAAAATGTCACCAACAATTATAAATTTATTTAAATTACAAGACTCTACTTATAATATGCGTAATAATAACAAATTCAAAATACCTTTTGTTAATACCAATGCAAAAAATGTAATATAACCTATTATAGACCCATTTGCTGGAATAATCTACCGATACATATAAACTCATACAATAGTCAAACCACACTTAACCAATTTTTGTTCACAAATTAAATATTTAATATCATGTAATCTCTAATATCTGTTAGAAATTCATATCTTTTATAATATTTTGTAATATATGTACATAAGTATTATTATTATGCGCACTATTATTATTTATATTATTATTATTATTATTATTATTATTATTATTATTATTATTATTATTATTATTATTATTATTATTATTATTATTATTATTATTATTATTATTATTATTATTATTATTATTATTATTATTATTATTAACGTGTATGTTCGATATAAATATCTTGTATTACACCATTTTTATTATTATATTTTCTTATTTCATAATTATTATTATATATTAAATATTTGATATAGTTGTTATAAGGATATTCTTAATATCTATAGATAACGTATACGTATAGCTTCTGAATATCCTTCTGTATATTAATTCAATATTCAGTAAATAAATAAAAATATTTATATATATATATATATTTATATATATATATATATATGTATGGTTAAATCATAACACCTTTGATTAAATAGTATACGAACATATATATGTTGTATATAATTAAGGGAAAGTCTCCGATTACCGACCCCCTCCTAATACAGACCCCCTCTCGTATCTCAGTAACTATAAGAGATATAAAAAAGTATATATACATGATATGTTATTAATTTAATGATAAATATGAATAATTATTTTGTTTTAAAAAATATTCAATCCTACAATTATTATTTGATAAAATGTAATATTCTGTTTTTATTTTTTAAATATTTGAATAATAATTTTTTTTAAATCATTGTAAATACTTCATTAATTAAAAGAAAACTTAATACTGCATATAATATTGTAGATTAATAAAATGTTTATAACAATTATAAAAATAATTTAATTTGAATAACTATTAACCAATATACCTTAATTATAGCATCCCATATTATTTTCCTATTAGCGACCCCCTAACTTACCCTAATACCGACCCATGTGATTTATAATATCTAATCAAAATAGATCAGTATTTTACTTTACAATATGTCGTAAGTTGTTTGTGTATTATTGATATATATTTAGATTCATGATTACAGTTGATATTATACATACTGATTAATAAATAAATATTAAATAATAATATACACTATTTTAATATAATTACTATAAAGTTTAAATTTAAATTAAATATTACTATTAAAACATAAATTCAATAATAAATAAATTGAGTGCATGTTATAATTAATTATATTTATGTATATCTACTATATTTATTGGATAATATAATACTAAAATTATTTATACCACAATTATTTTAGGGGGTCGGTAATAGAAGAAGGGGTCGGTATTAGACACATGTATCCGATTATCCACCACCCTGTTTATTCTTGTAAATATAATTATATCAAAAATTTAAAATAGCCACATTATTCATTGCCATACTATTACCAAAGATATTGTGAAGAAAAGATATTGCACTCCCTATCTATCCCTAGTACCTCAAAATGTAAATTTAAAATGAAAAAACAACATTAACACTAGATGGCGAAATAGTATATGAAATGTTAAATCATGTGATATTTTTATTTAAATTTCTTGTTTTCTAATTATATACATACATTTAAAATCATTACAATATAATACAAATATAATACAATACATGTAGTTTTTTTTAATATTATAATTTATAAATAATATATATTTATATTATATATTTATTTTTTACATTAAATTACATAATTACTAATTAGTTTAAGTTCTTGTTTTATAATTATATACATGTTTAAATGTACAAAATGTACACAAGTTTAAATTCATAACAATACAATACATGTTTTCTTTTAATATTATGATTTATAACAATATATTTATCATTTATTTTATTTGTTTATATTAAATATAACTAATCAGTGTATTATATTGTTATATAATATTATCATTTTAAAATCATGTCAATACATATTATAATACAATATACATGTATATTGTATATAATTTATTATTTACAATTACAATAAATATAGAAAATTATTATTATAAAACTATTAACACTAGATGGCTATATCAAATTATTAGGTTACACAAATTTACACAAGAGCAATATCTTTCCTTTGGAAAATCTTTGCTATTACCCTACTTACAAAATTTCTAATAAACATATTTAATATTGAATAAGTTATTACAAATAATTATTTAGGGGTCGGTAATCGGAGACTTTCCCCTATACATATATGATCAAATTGTGTCGTAAAGTATCGATGAATGTTAATAAAAAGCGAATTACATTATCTAAGTTATCTAAAGACTAACGCATGTGATAGTTATAGCGAGAATGGTGGATTAGGTCGCACTTTGCCTATAGGCAATACAGACAATGTATATATTGTTATGGAAACGAATAGTGTTAGATATGTGTAATGAATACGCACGAGTAATTTTAATAATAATACATAATATTTGTTTATTTAAATCACAAATATATATATTGAATACAATACGAATAGCGGATACAAATGAACCCCTCAATAAGTCATAGACTTGTACATGTTATAAACAACTGTGAAATGCCACGGATAATACTATACAAATAGTAACATTTTTTTTTGTGTTTAGATTTCTCGTTTTTAAGTTCTTGATAAGAGAACAACAATAACTGACTGGATTCGAACCTGGGACCTCTGGTTTACTAGCTGTTGGTTATCCCACTGAGCCATACGCTCCACACTGTGCCATATTCCCCAGACAAATGGCCGATGGTAGTGATGGTGTGCGAGATATAAATTGAAAGATTTGCACTTCATGAATTGTGAACATGGATTAGTGAATATGAAGAAAGTGATCTAGAAAGTATAATGCCATCAGTTTAATAATAGTTAATGAAACAGAGTAAAACCAATATATTAAATCATTATTACAATTAACGATTGAATGCGGAATTATATTGTGATAAGAACCAGGTGGAAACAATTACGAGTTTGTAAGTAAAGAGGTGATAGTGAATATAAGTATATTTAAAAAATAAAATTAATGAGTAGAATGTATAAAATAAAAATAAATGGACCAGTACTGATCCATGTAATAAAGTATACTACTACTACTACTACTACTACTACTAATAATACTACTACTACTACTACTACTACTACTACTACTACTACTACTACTGCTACTATTACTGCAACTGCTACTACTACTACTACTACTACTACTACTACTACTACTACTACTACTACTACTACTACTACTACTACTACTACTACTACTACTACTACTACTACTACTACTGCTACTACTACTACTACTACTACTACTACTACTACTACTACTACTATTACTACTACTACTACTATTATTATTACTACTACTACATATATACATATATTTATAAATACATATATATATATATATATAGGAAATATATTAAAAAACATTAAATGAGTTATTTGTAAATTTATACATAATTATATTTAATATCCCATATTCTAATAGATTTTCGACTAGTTATAATTTACACAAATTAAAATGGTTAGGAGTATATTCCATGATTAATTACAGATGTTTATGTTTAATTAAAAAAGTAATTATTTCTGGAGTACCTTCCTATTTATCAACGTTATTATCATATAAAAGAACTGGGTACTCAAGGCGCTATCCCATGAAACCTGAAGAAGCTCGATGTCGATTACAAATCACAAAGAGGAAGTATGCTGCTTCGATGTGGAACAATCTACCTCTGACAATAAGAAGTACTCCATCTATTTCAATATTCCGCAAATGACTGAAGAAACATATTTTATTATAATTGTTTGTATTATTAACATTATTTGATTACACTTTAGAGAATCGTTGCTACTATTATTTAAGTGTATACATATATTTTATTATTATTATTATTATATATATGAATGCATGTACGAAATAATATGACGTATTTAAGAGGTGACACATATGATTTTTAAAACAAATATTATATTAAAATCAGTAAATGTAATATTTTATTTTGTAAATTATGTATGGCTTGATGAATAAAGTAACTACTGGTGCTATAAATAAGAATTTGTAAACATAGCTTGCAAAAAATACTTATTTATATTTTAAGTAATTATAATAATTAGGTTAATATTTTAGATTATAATATTAATATTTTATTAACGATTTAAATAATTTAAAAAGTATCGACATCGATTTGATGGCAATATCTAACACATAGCTGCAATAACTCATAAATAAACGTAAATCCAATAAACAATTATGTTAAATATTATACAATTATATATTATATATAATGATATCATACTGTATATATTATATATAATGTAATTATTATTATTTTTAGAATATTTATATCAATTTCACCACAGTACCTAATAGATACTATATAGTATTGCTATATATGAAGATAACAAGTAACTATCAGTATGAAAGGTGGTTCGTATAAATTATATAATATTATATAATATGTAATGCTACCTATTATTATTGTGGGGTAGTATATACTTGTACATATTTTTATTTGGATGTATTATCATTTCTCTATTTTTTATTTATCTTTTAATTAATATTTATATGTCTTAATATTATCATTTATACTCTGAATTTGTTTTGAAATCTGATATATCTTTTATTTTAATTTTATTTTATATCTTCTAATACAAATTAGTATTTTTTATAAATATATTAAACATATATTAAGTCATAGGTATATATTATAAATAAGCCATACTTTCCTAATTTGAACTCGAATTTGTTTGTAATCCTTACCTTACCTTACCGGGTCAGGTTTTCTCCCTAACTAAATTTAGAATCTTCTTATTTCGATCTGACATCATTGTTTCGCTTCACTTCTATTTCATTTTCGCTATATTTAATCGGACCTTCTTAAAGCTGATTAATTTAGTTCTTATTTGAACGTACAACTTCAAAAGTATAGCCAAGTTTTGGAATTCATGAAAGAACATTACTGGTAATTTCATTTGTTCTCATTATCAATGACCAGCAAATCTAGTTCTTCTTTCTCGTATGAGTGAAGATATTCTAGGATTGTTTCCGTAGAAATTATTTTTAATTTGATGTGATTTCCATAAGATAGTAAGTACTGTTCTTAACATTATAGTATATGTACCATCGAATTTTTTCTCTAATTTGTTTTTAACATCCAAGTCCCTGAACCATATAGAAGAATAGATTCTACGCCGGTTCGGTAAAATTTTCTTTTAGACATTTGGGTAACGATGATTTCCATATCATCCTCATCTTTTAAATTGCACTTCAAGCAATACGGGTGCTTAAGTATTTGTGTACTGAATTTATTTCTCTTCCAAGGTATGTGAAGTTTTTTACACGTTTTCATAGAGTTCCACCTATAGATTCGATATTACCTTTTTCGTTGAAAGCCATTTATTCGGTTTTATTTACATTTACTTGAATAACTATTGTTTTTACTTTCGCTAGCAACGCATACAGGATTTAATCGCCATCTGAGCAGTTGTCTGAGTATGATGCAATATCACCATACACATAATCAGCATCAGTGATGGCGATAGCTAGATATATCCTACCTCTGCTTTGTTAAAGTGTTAAACCGAGTTTGTTTATATAGTCAATTATGGTTCATAATACTAAACCTAATGTTAATAACATAATGTTAAATATAATGAATAGCTATCCATACTAGCTATTCATACTAGTATATCCTTGTAACACCCAAGCCTCGGTACTGGACATATGGGTATCTCCATATGGCGATCTTAACATAGAATATGTGTTATGTAACATATTGTAATAGTATTTAATGTTTCAGTTGGTAACCCGAATGTGGTTAGTATTTCTGACATTTTAGATTTATGTATAGAATTGAATTCATTAGAGATATCCACAAAAATGATGCTTGTATGAAAATAGATTTGTATCTCTAATTCGTTAAATAATTCTTCTTTCAGTAGGTATTTGTCCTGTTATTTGATCGATTTTATCTAATGCCATTTTGTTTTAGTTTTAATAGGTTATCGATTTCAAGTTATCTAAGAAGGGAATTCGTAGATTTGTGAGGCAGATTTTTAGTTTTAGGAAGATCACCTTTCTTTTAAAATCTACTACGTATATTTGTAACTATTTGACTGAGGATTTATTTATGACAAACGTATATTGAAATATAATAAAATACGTAATATATAATAACTAATTATATATAAGTATTATACAATTTCTGGATTTTTTATTATTTCCATTTTCACAGTAGTAATTTGTATGTCTCATGTATAATGTAATCGTATATAAATCATAGGATATAACATATATATTATATGTGTAGTTATACATATAATCTAACGGATGTAAACAAATATAGGTGTATGTTATATATTTCTAAGTATATCATACTTTTTGTAACGTAACATATTCCTAATTCTAGGGTGTGTTTTGTCATGTAGAGTTTTCAACTAGTACGGTTTGACCAATTTATTATACACATACACACATATATATATGTATCATACATAATGTATGCAGGTATTTGTATTCATAGTTGTAATATGAAAATAACGGTTAATTCAATATTGATATAATTTCAATATTTATTATATACTAAATAAAATATTTATTTAAAATCGAAATAATGTTCGTGTTTATTTATTTATTAAATTAGTTGTTAAATTTAGTTAATGTATTTATATATTAATATTGATATCGATATACGCTATTTTGAATAACCTATAAAGACAGCGTAACTAATGAATACGTAAGAGATCAGATACCAAGAGCAGGAGCACATCCCGACCTATTCACCAAGGTCATACGACGACACTGATATGGTAGGGTCATGTGACCATATCGAATAGGATGCTAAACTAATCCTATAATGCAGTGTAAAAGTAGGCGTGGCCTGCACATTAACATTTTTATAGACAACATCGAAGCATCGACTTGAAAGTTGTTAGAGGACCCAGCGAATGACTCACGATGGAACAGAATGGAGACTATTTCTGAGACAAGTGACGCCCCCTGACGATTTAAAGTTAAGAGACCAATGTATACGAGGTAATATTTAACGTAATTTAATATTTATACATATATACGTATATCATTTATATAATAAAACATTAAATTTATATATATATATATATATATATATATATATATATATATACATACATAAATAAATACATACATACATACATACATGCATACATACAAGCATGCATACATACATGCATACATACATACATACATACATACATGCATATATACATACATACATACATACGTACATACATACATACATACACACGATTCACGCGATTTTCTTTTTACTAAACTGAAAATAAAAAATAAAATAATTCTGATCCTACTAGTATACAGACCACCAAATAACTGCCATACAACTTTTGCTTTAGAATTTACAAACTTTATACATGAACATAACTATGACAACCTGGTCATTCTAGGAGATTTCAACTTCCACTATGACTCTGACAAACTACACCACCAAGACTTTAAACGACTTTGTAACGAACTGAATTTAACTCAACACATTAATTTTGCAACTCATACCCACGGACAATGTCCGTCGGATATATACTAGACCTGATACTTACATACAACCATTATAATATACTAATACATAAACCAACACGCTATACATTACTCACTGACCATTAAACTCTAAGCAATAAACTATCAACTTAATATACTGAACTCCTCACCTAAACAGACCCTACTTACTTACAGGTGTATCAGGAAAATAAATATTGATGAATTTTCATCTGATTTTATCTCTATGATAAATAAAACCCAAATTACAGTACTCAACTTAAATACTATACTGAAACAACTATTAAATCAACATGCACCACTGAAAATAAACTAATTGACTCTACATAACGAAACTCCATGGTTTAACTCCAAATTAAATAATTTAAAAGTTTTATTTAGAAAATCATGTAGACTTTTTACGAAATCACCATCATACTCAAATTTAATTGACCTACGAAAAAATAGATATATATACAGGAATTAACTGACATCCACAAAAACAGACTACTTTTCTGAAAAAATAAACGATTGTTCACACGACTATAAACGACTCTACTCAATAACTAAGACCCTCTTAGGAAAAATAAAAATTCTACGCTCCCATATTTTCCCGATGATCAACTATGTAAGAAATTTGCAGAACATTTTAAAGACAAAATTAACACCATTTGTAATAGACTCTCTTGTACATTTGACCCTCTTTGTAATGCACCCCAAATATTACCATGCACTTCGACACTAACACATTTTACTGTACCTACTAATACTGCAATCTACAATTATATTGTCACTGCTAGATGCTCTTCATCACACGACCCAATTCCTCTATACTTAATAAAAAAACTAGCAACAACTCTGACTTTGATTTACAAAAATATAATTGATGACTCACTTATAACAGGAACTATTCCAAATTTTCTAAAAAACGCAATAATTACGCCAATAATAAAAAAAACTAATCTTGACTCTTCTGAATTCTCAAATTACAGACCTATATCTCAACTACCTCTACTAACTAAAATTCTTGAAAAAACTGTTTATACTCAACTTTCACACTACTTAACTTAAAATATGTTGCTGGACATACGACAAAATGCATTCCGTAAACTACATAGTACTGAAACTACCGTACTCTATCTTTTTGACGACTTATATAACTCACTAGATACTGGACAACCAATACAGCAAATACTACTTGACTTATCCTCAGCATTCGACACCCTTAGACATGATATACCATTAGAAAGACTTAGAAACATAGGAATACAAGATGTAACAATGGAAAGGTTTTCTAATTTTATTAAAGATAGAAATTATTCCATTAAAATAAGAAATAATTACTCTAAATCATATACCATCGACCACGATGTTCCTCAAGGTTCAATACTTTCCCCAATTATCTTCTCTATATATCTTATTCCATTACAAACAATTATGAAACGTTATCCATCTATTACTTATAACTTATACGCAGACGACATAGAACTACACGCAACGATAACAAACTCTACCCAACTACAAGACTGTTTAAACGAACTACAAAACTGGCTAACAAATAATAACCTACTACTAAACCACGATAAAACTGAACTATTAAATATCACTAATGACCAAAATACTTACTTCCCTGACATTATTATTAATCAATACAAAATCATTCCTACCAATTCTGTTAAATACTTAGGCGTCAACTTCAATAATAAACTTAATCTAGATAAGCATTACAGCTTACTTACACAATCTACGACTGCACAGCTATTCAATATTAAAAAAATACGACCATAATTAAATAGAAATACTACAAAACTACTGAATCAGACTCTCATACTTTCAAGACTACAATACTGCAACTCACTATTCTAAGGATCTGAAAAACTGAAAATAGACATACTTGAAAAAATAATTAACCGTTCAATTAGAAATATATACCGACTACAGAAGACTGACTATACAACTAGCATTACTGACTTACGTAACAAACTTAACTGGCTAAAGACTGAAGATTCTATCAACTACAAAATACTTACAATACTTAAAAAGACTATTACTTATAACTTAACCTATAATTTACGAAACAAAATAAAACATAAACCAAACACTAGACTTTTACGTAATAACAATTCCACTAAACTACACCAACCTATTACCCATTGCATCAAATACGAAAGGATAAAATGCAGCTCCGCATCAACAATTATATGGAATAAACTACCCCCACAACTTAGAAATCAAAATATATCAATTAATATCTTTAAAAAGAAATTTAAAAAATGTCTTATCGCCAAACATTGATGTTCGTTTATTCGTAATATTATCGTGCGAATTATATATATATATATATAATATGATATATATATATAATGTATATATTCGCTATTTTTATCTATATGTGATATATATATATATAGATATCAATATTGTTAGATCCACATTATAGAATTATAATTATTAATGATGTGCTTAAATAAATACTTAAATAACAACAACAACAACACATACATACATACATACATACATTCATACATACATAAATACATAGATAGATATATACATATATACATACATACATACATACATATATACATACATACATACATACATACATACATACATACATATATACATATATACATATATACATATATATATATATATATATATATATATATATATATATATATATACATATATATATATATATATATATATATATATATATATATATATATATATATATATATATGTATAAAAAAAATTATTGGTCACTATTAAAGTCTTATTTATTTATTTATTTATTTTTATTCATTTTATATATATTTTTTATCAAATGATAAAACTCAGTAATTGGAATAGTTTTATAATTAAATTATTTTTTTACAATATTTATATATTTTAACAATTGTATTATCATTTGTTTTTAAATGTATTGTTTATTATTATTGTTATTATTATTTGATTAAATTTGTATTACGAGTTACCTATTATTATTAATATTATTATTATTATTATTATTATTATTATTATTGTTATTATTGTTATTATTATTATTATTATTATTATTATTATTATTATGTCTTGTATATATTTTATTGTAATTTTATTTATAAGATTTATTTTTCATTACTATTTATTATTTTTATTAACTGTTTATTATTATTTTATTATTTATATTATATTTTTTTATTTTTTATTTTATAAAGAGGAAGAATTTCGTGTTTTTTGTATATTGATTGTAGCGTGCGGTGGTGTATTATATGCCGAGTACTAAGTTTACCGGTATGATTGTGGTGGGATCATCTCAAGGTATTAAGGACTTGGCACATCCTTACTGAAAGTTGGTAGCCTTATACTATTCGTTCGTTGTGGTCGTTTTATGAACTATGTGTTGTTTTTCCCTCTTTATTTGTACACGTCTTGTTTTATTGTTATTTTTATCTATTATTATTATTTTTATTATAATTTATATATAATATTTATTTGTATTTTTACATATTATATGTAAAAATTAAAAAAAAAGTATATAGTAAAATTGTTTAATTATTGGTTTATTAAAAGAAAAACATTATTAAAACTTATATTGAAAAAGTTATCAATTGAAGTTAACTTCATGAAAAAGCATTTTTTCGTAAAATAAAATTTAAAATTTAAAAGCAAAATATAAATATAAAGTAAAATTTTAAATATTAAAATAGTTAAAACACATATGTGTTGTTTTTCCCTCTATATTTGTACACATCTTATTTTATTGTTATTTTTATCTATTATTATAATTTTATTATTATTTATATATAATATTTATATATTTATTTGTATTTTAACTATTTTAATATTTAAAATTTTACTTTATATTTATATTTTACTTTTAATTTCCAATTTTATTTTATCTTTGTAAATTTTATTACTGTTTGTTTTTTTTTCCATTCCTTTTGCTGACAGGTAGATATCTCGATAAGTTCAATGAACTTCTATATCTACCTGGGTTCATTCTCGTTTATTACGACGAACCAATCTGGTTATTATTATTATTATTATTATTATTATATATATATATATATATATATATATATATATATATATATATATATATATATATATATATATATGTATATATATATACATATACATTTATATATACATATAAATTTATATATACATATCGCATTTTGACTGTCTTTGGGATATGATAGTTGTATAATAAGTTATGATTCATAATACATAATTAATATTATGTGGGAACAACAAGACAATTCACTATCTCTATATTAGGCTTTTAGTTTTTGAATTATTTTGTTAATTAATAATGATGATATAATAATAGGTTATTAACTCGGGTGTACTTATTCGGTTATAGTAATGCATAATATATATATATATATATACATATATATAACATAATAATTGATTATATGTCCCAATATCACCATCTCATTACCCTCTAATTATATACCAATCGTTGATCGTTGAAGCATATTGGTAGCTTTTAAAAATGCGCGTTTATTTAAAAATAATAATCAATGATTCTTTCTCCTGTATTTCAATTGACGATAATGTTACATACAATAGAAATAAGTAATTTACATTATATTATTTATTCTTACAAATCCACGTAGGATTTGTTTTAGGTTATATTCTATTAATTAATAAAATTTAATATTAATAAAGTTTAAACTAGAATTTAATCAGTCGAATGGTTGTATAGATCTGGTACGTATCTACTGTATGTAATCTATTTAAATGCTAGATAAACTTTTATACTGTAGAGGTAGAGTCAAGTCGAGTCGAATAACGGATCGGTCAGTAAAGCTCGACTATTCTTCTCAGTTGAATTACTTAGAATAATAAATTACAGCAAATGACCCAATACATATGTCAATATTATTCGATACACGGCATTGTATAGGTAAAAACTCTATGATGTGTGTTATTAACGTTAGAAGTAAGTGTGGTCGGAATAGTTAAATGTAAGGACCCCAAACGTAGACAAAAGTCTACCGGATAGACTTCAGCTCACTCGTGCGACCTAAAACGTTCTTTTTGGTTTTCGTGAGAATGTATGTTGAAAAGTAATCATTTATTTTAGAATATAATATTCTATAATAATATATATATATATATATATATATATATATATATATATATATATATATATATATATATATATATATATAAGAAAACATAATTTGTAATCCGCAGATAATATATTAATGGTAAATATTACTATAGATGATAAACACCTTATATTAATCGATATAAATATAAACAAAATATATACAAGTTAATTTCCATAAATATTATGCTTATATTGTCATAATTAAGGGGTAATTGTTTTGATAAGCAACACTGTTTCTATAATTACCCTGGCATTGCCTAAATCTGATAATAATAGTAATAATATATATAATATATATATATAAAATGACATAAAATGTAATATAAATATATGTATTGATAATAAACCAATACAATGCGTAAGTTAAGTGCTTCTTTGACTAATTATTAATATTAATTAAACCTAGACGACACATATTCAATATCCTAAACCATTACCTATGAGTTTACGTTTGTTGACCTCTCACCCCCAATGAATTAGCTATATTTAATAGGTTAAACTTTCTTATTGTATCCCCAATTAATGTATTAATAAGTAATTAATAAGTATTTACTTAGACATGTGTAAGGAATTAGTGAGCATTAATGTACAGGATAGGTTATATTATGTACTTATTTAGTACAATTAGAGTATTATAAATATATATTAAAAACCGATTAATTTAAACTGTATTACTTATTTAAGGGTAACAATGTATTAAATAATAATTATTATTATTAATAGGTATTAGTTACCTATCAGTATTATTATGTATTATAATACATATATTTCTCTTTTAGTTTCCAGGTATATGATCCACCTAAAGTGAATATAAATAGTATGATATATTTACTATTACTGTCGTATATATACAATAGTATGTATGTATTTAACTGCAACTCTCTACTATCAATGAATAACATATAGATGTACAACAACTCGTAGACATTATATCAATAATCAATTAAAATAGAGACAAACAACAAATGTAATACAATAAGTTACTTTTAACTTAAATATAAAATCTACAAATGTAACTATACGAATACAATATACATGTAATATGTCTAGACTATGTAATGTACTATATCTAGATAACAATTAAACTAAATTCCTTTATTAGGTACACATATTATAAATAAATAATAGACTCGTCAATATTTTTATTTTTTCTAAATATAATAACTATAATTTAATAAAAT
The DNA here is from genome assembly GCA_964019155.1 of Osedax fenrisi. Classification (NCBI taxonomy): domain Eukaryota; kingdom Metazoa; phylum Annelida; class Polychaeta; order Sabellida; family Siboglinidae; genus Osedax; species Osedax fenrisi. Next base: position 76,801,983 of record OZ025243.1, read on the forward strand.
ACCAGTTATTTTATAACGTATTAATTAATATGTTTGTGTGTATCTATAATCGTATTGGTAATTTATCTGACATTACAAAGACAATAATGTAACAATATTAATATTCTAATTAGGCTGTAAATATAAATTAAATTATAGTTTTATAAATAATCACATATAATAAATATATATATATATATATATATATATATATATATATATATATATTACAATATATACATTATAATGTATATATTATGAGATTATATAGAATAATATCATTATAATGATAAACTTTTATCAAAGTTTTTAAACTTTAATATATTTAATCATTAAATATATAAATACAAATAAGCTCAATTCATATTTTAAGGAATATCAAAAAGTGCATTTAATGAATACAATGTTGTTGTTTAGTTATAATTTATTACAAATTGGTGACATCTATTAATATATAAGATATCACCTTTAAGATATATATCTTATATTAATATTAAGGGCTGCATAAATATGCAGTATAATTAATCACAAGTATTTATGCATTATAAAAATACTCCTATAAACAATATAATACACATTATTATTTCATATTACACACAGTTTAGAACATTATATCTCTGAATTTAACCATTTGAAAAGTTTGATAAATATATTATATTTAACATAATATGATATTATAGGTAATTTTATAAATATAAATATATTTTTATGATATAGTTATAATGCTTAAGTAATTATTTGCTTAATTTCGAGGATGATCTTGTTGATCTTCTACACTGTTAAAAAAACCTTTTATTTTTCGTGAATTAAACCCTTTAATCGATGTCCGTTTAAACAAAGGTATTGGTAACCTTTAGTTTGGCCTTTTTTCAAACTAAAGGGTTTATACTCGAGCATCAGTATTTGATAACTCCCGCCAGACATCTCTATCTAGTATGCTGGTTCTTAAGAATACCTATAGGTAATTATAAACTTATTAATTCTTATAAATTTATTTTGTGCTAATACTTATAAATAATATATTATTTATTTAAATATGAATTTTTATGGCTGAAAGATTCATATAAACATGTTAAAAGTTGTCTTTTATGAAGGTATGTAAAAAATAAATATATAAAATATTAATTATATGTAATGTAATGTAATGTAATGTATTAATTATATGTATATACTATATATATATATATATATATATATAACTCAGAAGGGTGTTATTGAAAAATCAATTAAGCAAATATATTTGAGCTTATGACCTCTTCATCATAGTTAGTGATCCTAAAACTAAAACGGAGGTA